>JADBJO010004605.1:55000-57500 GCA_016801955.1 Conus betulinus
CATCCCCCCTGGGGGATTTGTAGTTCAGTCGTCTGTTTGTGTCTTCTCTGGTAAGTCTGCATGATGAGATGGGTCTCTGTTGATGTAACCTGGCGCCTGTCACATTCATGGCCCTGTTGTACATTCCATGTGCGTCTGTTTGTCGATCTTTCCAGTCGAATATCGTTCTCTATCCGTCCGTCTGTCTGTCTGCATGTCTGTCTCGGTGAGATGTTGATGATAATGAAATAACTGCTGCTTCTACTACTACTACTACTACTACTACTACTACTACTACTACTACTACTTCTGATGATGATGATGATGAGCATGATGGTGATGATGATGATGGTGTGTGGTGGTGGTGATGGTGGTGGTGGTAGTGTGGGTGGTGATGGTCATCATAATGATGATGATGATGATGGTGATGGTGATGGTGATGATGATGATAGTGATGATAATTATATTTTAAAAACATTGGAGCTACTGCTGCTACTGTTCCTGCTGCTGCTACTGTTGATGATGATGATTATGATTGTGTCGATAATAATATAAAAGGATGTCACACACACACACAACACAACACACACAAACACACACACACACACACACACCACACACACACACACACATACACACACAACACACACACACACACACACACACACACACACACACACACACACACACACACACACACGGAGAGAGAGAGAGAGAGAGAGAGAGAGAGAGAGAGAGAGAGAGAGGAGAGAGAGAGAGAGAACGGGACGTATAATACTCCACTATCTTGCCTACTGTACATCATACCATGTCATGCACTTTCCCCCCTCGTACCGACTGTGTTCCAAGATCACTCTGGCTTTGCTTCTCTCTGTTCATGTGCGTCTGGTAGGTTACTTCTCTGTCAGTGTTACCATCTCTTTCAGTTTTCCACACTTCTCTGAATCACATATTTATATTCTCTCTCTGTCTCTCTGTCTCTGTCTGTCTGTCTGTCTATGTCTGTCTGTCTGTCTGTCTTCTCTCTCTCTCTCTCTCTCTCTCTCTCTCTCTCTCTCTCTCTCTCTCTCTGAGCATGTGTGCTTTTCTGTCATAGTGCCATGGATGTAACCGTATTGCCCACAGTCTGTTCCATTACCCTTTCAGGCAGTTGTCCATGGTCACCTTTACAACACAGGGTCTATTTAGCTTGATTCCTTTAGCTGCCAAAACTTGTCTTTTATTGCCAACCTGCCGTGTTTCCTTTCTTCCACGAACTCTCATTTTTTATTTGCGTGTTACTTCTTTTGTTCTTCTTCTTCTTTATTTCTTCTTTTTTGTTTTTGTTTTCAATTCGTTCTTTGTTGTACTTTGATTTTATATTTTTTTTTTCTTCCCTCTGCCTTTAAGTTTCTTTTTCTTCGTGTTCTTTTTAATATTTTCACTTCTGGTTCCCCCCCCCTCTCTCTCTCACACACACACACACACACACACACACACACACACACACACACACACACACACACACACACACACACACACACACACACACAGAGAGAGAGAGAGAGAGAGAGAGAGAGAGAGAGAGAGAGAGAGAGAGAGAGAGAGAGAGAGAGAGAGAGAGAGAATCCCCTCTCATAGTACGATGAATTTCGATTACTCACTCTCTGGCCTTTCTAGCACCTTTTGACCAGCCTGCTGTTAAGTTTAGTTTTGTAGTAAAAACTACACCTAGATATCTGTGAACACAAACAAATGGAAAATTTACACATGTTTGCATTCAAGAGATTTCTTAATGTACCTCTTCACTCTTCGAATACAATGTGCTATGGCGAACCAGGCAGGTTCCCTTTGTTCATAATAAACTACGTTAAATGTATTAGGTCAAAACTAATTCGACTTTCTGAAAAACGTTTATGTAGACAGGCATAGGAAGTACTCTTCAGACAAGATAACATTGGATATTGTAACTTGGTGTCTGACATAAAGAATATTCTGATAAAAAAAATGGATTTGGAATAGTTTGGGTTACCCAGATGGTGGGTGATGAAAAAGTATTTTTGTCGGAATTCCTACAAACGGCTTACATATTGTTTTCAAACAAAGCTGGCATGCTCATATAACAGATACCGAGAAGTAAAAAGCCATTCCATCTGGAGAAATACCGCAACGAAGTAACATAAATGGCAACGGGATAATCTGTCAACGTTCAGAACTAGAACCCCGAGGATTTTATGCGAACAGAAGATGGTTTGATGAAAATATTTCTGTCATGTGTCTTTATGTTTCAATGGTGCAAAAAACGAAGGCCATTTCCTGTTTGAATGTAGGGAATATGAAGCTTTACGTTCGACATCAATCGTTTTTTAAGCAGTATAATATACGAAAGAAAACATAACTCAGCTCGAATTATTTCATCAGCAGATGGAGACACTATCAACTCGCTTGCGAAGTTTATTGCCGAAGCATCTGAACTAAGAAAGAAAATTCTTTCCTCTTGAAGCAGTTTCCGATTACGAACAAGAACCGGTGAACAATTCGG
>JADBJO010004605.1:60000-67500 GCA_016801955.1 Conus betulinus
ATCATATCATATCACATACCATTATCATCACATCATATCGCATTACATCACGTCAAATCACAGCGCATGGCGTCGCAGCAGCGCAGCGTAGCACATAATAAATCGTATTGAATTCTATTTTATCTCATCGATGGTATTCCATCGTGTCGTATCGTATTGTATTGTATCGAATCTTATCGCATCGTATTGTATTATATGGTATATTATTACACCACTATCATTTTCAACTAGTTCTACCCGGTTCTTTCCCTCCATCCCCCTCCCCCCTGCGCTCCCCTCCACCAGCCCTCGCTTCACCTCCAACTCCCTCCCCCTCCTCTGTTCCTGTGTCTGTTTCTCTTCGTCTGTAACACTGCAGCAGCACTAACCACACCAGCCGCGGCCACAGTGTCGCTTCTCTTACTTCCACCAAAGGCTTTGCAATATAATTTATATCTGTAGTCTTTGCTCCTTATGACCCCGTCCACAGTCAACCTCCCTCGTCTTTCCATCGCCCACCAACTACCATCCACCTAACTACTTTCATTTTGAATAATCTTTCGCTTCCACATAGTGCACGGACCCCTGGGTACTTTCTCCACATGAAGTATGGCCCTGTCTTCTCACAGTAGCGCAGCAGTTTGCCATTTTTTCTTTCTCATCCCCTGGCTTAATTCTGAATGAAGTATGGCCGGGTCGTCTGCAGTCCTCTTGGTGCTCGACTAAGCTAAACTGATTAATCATACTAATCTGGAGAGTGTTTTTGCTTAAAAAATAGTTCGATTCACTGAGCTGGTGGTCCTACTTTTCGAAGAAGCTCGAAGATATGAGCGATTAAGGCTAATTACCTTCATTTGGATAGCGTTAGCGCTTGGTAAGTTTGAATCTGAACCACGTTGTGTGCAGGCCAGTGCGTACAGCATTTTTGACTTAATGTTGATGCAAAATCCATTTGACCTGTACTAAAATCAACACATTCATGTATAAGATATAATATCATATCATATTTCACATAATGCAGGGAATGGGGTTAGAATTCTTACTGCTAGTCCAAACAAATTAAAAACAGGCATTGGTGAGATGACGAATTTTGCAAATAATTTTAACGACTTTCATGTGTATCTTTGATGAAAAGAACGATTCGGGCGAGGAGCTGAACACAGTAACATCACATTACATGAAAGTATCAGAGGTGAAACGATGAACAAGACTGAAAGAATGGGAAGGTTATTATGTCTACATTTAAAAAAAAAATGTGAGGGAAGCAGTATGTCCGCACAATATTAGCAGGCAGTTGCTAAAGATGCGTGCCTCTGAACTTTCTGATTTCTTTTTTTGCATCATTGGTCATTCATTGGTCTCGTCATGTATGCTCTGTCTCCAGTATCTGGAAAAGAAAAACAAAGTTCACTATCTCTCCGAAAAAAAAAAAAACACACAACGGCTTTCAATGATTATTGCCTCGTACTCCATTTAAACAATCAAGGCACTTTTCTAAGTATTTTTTTTTTGCATTGAATTCTCCACTGCTTTCAGACAACGTAACCTCACCTCTTACTCAAGAAACTGCTTGGTTTAGACGCCGATCCGAAGTCAAACCTGTAGGTAGTCAAGTTTCTGTTTAAAAGAAAACACAGTCTGTCTGTTTTCAATGTGTGATCTCCTGTCATTGCTCTACGTCTGTTTGGTGAGACTCAAAGTACTGTGCCGCCTCCTGTCCTTCTTTACGTGCTATGCCATTATCGGTAGTGGAACAGACAAAGCTCCTGCCATCGAATGTAATGATGATTTTGCAACTGAAGATCGCTCCAACTCTCACTCTCTGTATTTTGATGTGACTAAAATGTAATTCAAAGCTCGCTTTATGGTACAAACAATATCAGAATGTTTTAAAAACAAAACAATTGTAAGGTGGTCTCCAGAAAGACCCTCCGACTAAACGTTAGTTTTTTGCTAGTCAGTTCAGGCACAATGCTATTTAAAAAAGAAAAAAAAAAAAGAGAATAAACAGAAATATGTCATTTAATAATCTTTTGAATGCAAACCAGTCGTATATCGCCCTGTGGCATAATGCCTAGGCTATCACTGTCTAACTTGTCATCTGTTAACTTAGTGCTCGGTAACTCACTGCTGTCGTAACTCACTACTCTAACTTATCACTTCTTTTTTTTTTCGCCTTCTGACTTCTCGCCCAACTAATAAATCTACCGCTGGTTTGTCGCCCTGTTACTAACCCCCTACCAATTTACAAATTGCTAATTTGTCACCTTGGAACTTATACATGCTAGTTTTTCGGTCTCTAAAGTAGTGTTGTCTCTTTCTAACTTATTGCCAGCAAATTTATCGGCCACTAATTTGTCACCTCTAACTTATCACCCGCTAATTTATCAACCGCCACATGAGAGAGAGAGGGAGGAAGGGAGCAGGAAGGGAGAGAGAGAGAGAGAGAGAGAGAGAGAGAGAGAGAGAGAGAGAGAGAGAGAGAGAGAGAGAGACAGACAGACAGACAGACAGACAGACAGACAGACAGACAGACAGACATTTTTAGTGGAAGCAGGGAAGGCAGTGGGGGAGTATGTGACGGGGGAGTGGGAGCAAGATGAGACGGGAGTGTGGACAATGGATGTGGGCTGAAGGGTAGAGAACAGAGAAAATCACAAAGAGAACAATGACAGTGTGTATATTCAGAGGCTTTGCAAAGTTTATTGAGGAATCTTACGACTGATGGTAAATGCAGCAAGAACCGAAGGTCTCTGAAGAAAACAGACGCCATCCTTTAGCAGCCTGCCCTTGTCAGACCGTCTGCGAGTGGGTAGATTGACACACAGACAGATAGGATAACGGACGGAAAGAAAGAAGAATGAACGTCAGACGGAAGAAAGAAAAAAAAAAGGGAGAAACAAAGAAAGTTATAACAGATGCATGCTTCTATGAGAGTCAGGGGTATGGAATTATGAGGAGAGACGACTTTTTTTTTTGAAGAAAAAAAACCCAGCAAGCAATGACCAGGGGCAAAATCTTTTGATCTTAACTTTTTGAGAGAGAGAGAGAGAGAGAGAGAGAGAGAGAGAGAGAGAGAGAGAGAGAGAGAGAGAGAGAGAGAGAGAGAGAGAGAGAGAGAGAGAGTTTCTATGAAGAAATAAACTTCAATGTAAACTTTCAACAGCATTCCTCTTGAACATGTTTACTTCATAAATTCATCTAGATGTGTGTGTGTGTGTGTGTGTGTGTGTGTGGTGTGTGTGTGTGTGTGTGTGTGTGTGTGTGTGTGTGTGTGTGTGTGTGTGCATAAGCGCGTGCGCATGCGCGCGCGCGCGTGTGCGTGTGTGTGTGTGTGTGTGTGTGTGTGTGTGTGTGTGTGTGTGTGTGTGTGTGTGTGTGTGTGTGTGCGTGTGTGTGTGCGCGCGCACGAGTTTTTCTTTCTTCATTTTCTTTTGGATAGTTTGTATATTTCAAGAGCTTATGACACCCCATGCTCTCGAAGAAATTCTCTTAAACTTTTTAAAAAAATCTCCTGCAAAGTGTTGAGCTGGCTTTTTTTTTTTCCCCGGAGAGGGGTGGAGGGGGGAAATGTGAAGCAGTGAGCGGTGATGATGGTGAAGATGCAAGTTTTATTCGCGTGATAACGACCCAGGAAACATCACGTTTTATGGTTAAACACATACTCTCATTCCCCTTCTCCTCTCCTCGCCCCCCCCCCCCCCCCCCCCCCAAGTCTCTCCTACATTCCGCTACCGTATCTCCCCCCCCCCCCCCCCCCCCCGCTCCATCCTCGCTAAGATCAATAGAATTTAGCAGGAATTTGTAACGCTCAACGATCAAAACTCATGTGCTGTCATACAATGACAGGCTAGATCAACATATTATATCCCACTTTGATGTATGGGGACCATCTGTCTCAAGTGATGAGCCCGATGCCAGACAAAATAATAATTGTGTGTTAAGATCGGCATCAGTCTGGTATTATGTAGGACACCGACCCGTCTTTTATGTGTCTCTGGAGATGAAACAGAGGTATGGACTCAAATTAAGAAGCTCTGGAAGCTGTTGTCAGTTTATTTCTTTTTGTATCTATCTGTTTTGTTCTGCTTCTCTCTCATTGATTAAAAAAAGAAACGAAAAAGAAATGTAAGTACGATGGATGGTGAAATAAAGAAGAAGAAAGAAAGAAGAAGAAGAAGAAGAGGAGGAGGAAGTAGTAGTAGTAGTGTAGTAGCAGCAGCAGCAGCAGCAGCAGCAGCAGCAGTAGTAGTAGTAGTAGTAGTGTAGTAGTAGTAGTAGTAGTAGTAGGACGAGGAGTCGTAGTGGTGGTGGTGGTGGTGATGATGATGGTGGTGGTGGTGATGGTAGTAGTCGTTGTCGTAGTAGTAGTAATAAACGCAGTAAAAGTAATACTAGTGGTAGTAATAGTAGAAGCAGTAGCAGCAGTAGTAGTGGTGGTGCTGGCTGTAGTGCTGGTGATGGCGGTGGTGGCAGGCAGTAGTAGTAGCAGCAGCAGCAGCAGCAGCAGCAGCAGTAGTAGTAGTAGTAGTATAGTAGTAGTAGTAGTAGTAGTAGGAGGAGGAGGAGGAGGAGGAGGAGAACTAATAGTAGTAGTCATAGTAGAAGAAGTGATAGTTGTAGTAACAGTAGTAGTGGTGGTGGCGGTAGTAGAAACGATGATGAAGAAGAAAACGATGAAAACGAGAAGGTGTAGAAAGAGAAACAAAAGAAGAAAGAAAGAAAAAAGAAGACAGAAAGACAGACAGACAGACAGACAGACAGACAGACAGGCAGAAGTAGATAACGACAGAACGACAGAAGGGAAAAAAAGAAAACGAATAAAAAAGAGAGAAGTTTTGGCAGCAAAGAAGACGAAGTAAACTAAGACCAAAAAGAAGAAGAAGAAGAAGAAGAAGAAGAAAGAAGAAGAAGAAGAAGATGGAGGAGGAGGAGGAGGGGGGAGGAGGAAGAAGATGAGGTGGAGAGGAAGGAAAAGGAAGGAGGAAGAAAAGAAAAAAAAAGAAGAAGAAGAAGAGAAGAAGAAGAAGAAGAAGAAGACGAAGAAGAAGAAGAAGAAGAAGAAGAAGAAGAAGAAGAAGAAGAAGAAGAAGAAGAAGAAGAAGAGAAGAAGAAGAAGAAGAAGAAGAAAGAAAGAAAAAGAAGAAAGAAGGAGAAAAGGAGAAGCTGGAGGAAGTGAAGAAGAAAAAAAAAGAAGAGCATTGAATAAAAAGAATGTAATTAGATTATGCTGGTAGCGTCCTGAGTGGGTCAAGCAAGGATTCTTATCTTAACCTATGAGAGTTTACATGGGAAAACATGGAGTCAGAATGTGTAATTGACCTCTTTTGTGTCTTCTTACACATAGTGTTTACTTTAGTGTTTGTGTTTTTAGTGTTTAAAGATGACGTTTTGACTGTCTTATTACTCTTAGCCTAACCGTGGATTTCGTGTACTGTGTGATTCTAAATCTAGAATGACGTATTTCTCAAAATGCCAAGATGTTTGGAAATGTAATGAAAAAAGAGCAAGAAGAGAAGCACTGACAGAGAGTACTTGTAACAAAGAGTACTTGTAACAAAGAGTGCTTGTAACAAAGAGTACTTGTAACAAAGAGTACTTGCAACAAAGAGTGCTTGTAACAGAGAGTGCTTGTAACAGAGAGTACTTGTAACAGAGAGTACTTGTGTCTGAGGTGGCAGGGAGACGGAGGGGGGGGGGGGGATGCCGGGGGAGAGGGTTGATGGAGGTGATGAAGCAGCAAGGTGTGGGCCAGAATGGAAGATTTTTATTTGCTTGCGCGCGCATGTGTGTGTGTGTGTGTGTGTGTGTGTGTGTGTGTGTGTGTGTGTGTGTGTGTGTGTGTGTGTGTGTGTGTGTGTGTGAGGAAGGGAGGGGTAGGGTGGATGTATGAGCCACTTTAAGAACTGTAATAAATCTTGATGCTGCAGTATTCACAAACAAATGCACGCTAAATAGATATTGTCAGACACTCACAAATACATTTTGAGAGAAGCAGCCTTTTTCTTTTCCAGCTTTTCGTTTCTGTTCCATTCAGAGAGTAAATTAGCTCCTAGGCGGCAGATACGATATCCTTCAGGTTCAAAGCCTGGAAGAGCCCAGATCACAACAAAAATGTAGGATATCAAAGACTTCATCAGAGAAAGCGAGCGCGAGCGCGAGCGAGAGAGAGAGAGAGAGAGAGAGAGAGAGAGAGAGAGAGAGAGAGAGAGAGAGAGAGAGAGAGAGATGCTGCATCTATAACTTGACGCTGAGCCGCTCTTAATAAGAGAATTTGCTTGAGTGAGCTTTCTGAACACGCTAGCGTCTTCTGTAACAAAAATTGGTGTGGTTTTTACATGAAAGGAGAGGCATTTCTTTGGACCATACAATAGCCTGTGGAACGTTTCTCGATCATCACCAACCTCACCCCCCTCCACTCCTGATCTCTCTCTCTCTCTCTCTCTCTCTCTCTCTCTCTCTCTCTCTCTCTCTCTCTCTCTCTCTCTCTCTCTCTCTCTCTCTCTCCCCTCCTGTTCTGTCTGTCTGTCTGTCTGTCTGTCTGTCAGTCTCTCAGTCTCTCTCTCTGACTCTCTCTCTCTCTCTCTCTCTCTGTCTCTCTCTGTCCAGCTTTAGCGCAGACATCTCTCAGATCTGTTGTAACGTCAATCAAAGAATTCGTGGATGTATCAGGAATACAAACACTTTATAACTGGAAGGGAAGATTTACCATTTTGGCTTCCGCCCTTTGTGAATAAAACAATCTACTGTTTGTTGTTTTATTTCTTAGCCATTAACGCCACTTTTTGTTGTTGCTGGTCAGTCGTTCCCCATGACCTTGTCCAGTGGTGTCACTCACAAAGTCCGTTCTGACGGTAGCATCCTGTATAGAGGTCTTCCTGCCCTAGCCCCCCCACAACATTTCACACTGAAATCATACAGTGTTGTATTTTAGGAACCGCCAAATGTCACGAACACTGATTTTTAATGTTAAGCCTCTTATAAACTAAACCTCATCGGCTGTTCATTATATTCGCCTAACAGTTTACGATCTTTCTTTCCTATACTGACCCACCGTCTTTTTTTTTCCAAATTCACGTGTGTAGTTGATCAGATTTTCACTGCTCATGTTTCAAAAACATCTTCAAACAGCCGCAATCTAGTTTTTACCTTTGATCGAATCTTCTAGACTCAGAAGATGTGATATTGAATAACACGAAAGTCAGACGAGTTAGATCCCAAAGGTTTCTTAATGACTGTTCCCAACAGACACTGTCACAATCTAAATTCGCATAAAAGATTGCGCAAAACATTTGTTACCGTAGGCTGATGTGTAGGTTAAAAAGAAATAAATCAAGAAAATCTGCGTTTAAAAAAACTAGTGGCCACTAGGACCACAATTTTATTACAATTTGAACGTCCAGAAGAAAATAAGTAGTGTATATCCGCAGTTTCCCCCTTTGAGTCCCAAGACAACTAATTGTATTGTTATAGTACAGCCGATTATGGAGACCATCGTAGGACTGAAACCAATTCATAAGA
>JADBJO010004605.1:75000-82500 GCA_016801955.1 Conus betulinus
TCAATGCACTTCTCTTGAAGTTGTCGGATGGCAAAGATCATATCAGTAGTACTTCTGCCAGGCCTGAAGCCGCATTGTGCCTCCGGGAGTTCTGCTCCGATACTATGATAAGTCTGTTGAGTATAACTCTGGCAAAGATCTTCCCTGCAATAGAGAGGAGAGAGATGCCCCTGTAGTTCCCACAGTCAGATTTGCTTCCCTTGTTCTTGTAGAGGGAGACAATCAGGGCATTACAGAAATCATCAGGCATCTCCTCCTCTTCCCAGATACTCAGCAGGACATCATGAAAGGCTTCGAGGGCGTTGGGGCCTGCCGCCTTGTAAATCTCGGCAGGAATGCCGTCCTTTCCCGACGCTCTGCCTGAGTTCGTCTGACGGATCGCCTTCTTAATTTCGTCTATGGTCGGGGGTTCTGCGAGCGAGTCTTGCATTGGCTGCTGGGGAATCTGGTTCAGTGCGACTGCGTCGACCGATGATGGGTCGATTAAGCAGGTTACTGAAGTGCTCTTGCCAGCGCTTGTTCAGGCCCTCTTGGTCTTTGATCAGGGTCGAACCATCCGAGGACAACACGGGGAGCAGCCCGATATAGAGGGGCTAAAGACTGTCCTCAGAGCGCTAAAGAATTTCTTGGAATTGTGGGTATCCGCGTAATGCTGGACTTCGCCGCTTTATCTTGCCACCACTGGTCCTGCATCAGTCGAAGGTCGGACTGGACTTTTGCCTGTAGAGTTTTAAATCTTTCACGCTTGGAGACGGAGGACAGGTCAATCTGCCACTCGATATAAGCCTTGTTCTTAGTAAGGAGGGCTTCTCTGATCTTGTCATCGTTTTTCGTCGAACCAGTCTTCATGCGTTCTAGTTTTGGCACCAACACTTCCTTTGCAGTCTCAGCAACGGTATCCTTGAAGGAGGACCATTTCTCGGAGCTGCTTACGGAGGTCAGTCCATCTTGGAATTTTTCATCAAGTATTTTTGAAATTTTGCCAGGCAGATTGGATTCTTCAGCCTGGTGACATTGTAGGAGGCCCCAACAGTCTTGGGTCGGTTTCTGTGAGGCGGAGCGATGTGCAGTGTCATTACAGCCCTGACCAGCCTGTGATCAGTCCAGCATTCAGCACCTCTCATGGCACGAGTCACTCGGACGTCCCTGATGTCACGTTGGCGTACAATGACAAAATCGATCATGTGCCAGTGTTTTGACCTCGGGTGCATCCAGGTGGTCTTGTACTTGTCTGCCATCCTGAACAAGGTGTTGGTGATGCAAAGGCTGTGTTCTGCACACTTGCTGAGGAGGAGCAGGCCGTTGTCGTTGACCTTGCCTACTCCGTGTCTGCCCAGAACGCCTTCCCAGCTGCTGCTGGAGTCCTTTCCTATTCTGGCGTTGAAATCGCAAGCACAACAAGTTTGTCGCTTTGTGATGTTGACCTGATGGCCTGGTCAAAGTATTCATAGAACTGCTCTTTGTCTTTATCTGGCTGTTGAGCGTAGGAGCGTATGCACTGATGACTGTGAGGTATCTGGACTTGCTGAGGGGAATACGCAATTTCATGAGACGTTCACTGATTCCAACTGGCAGGGCTGGTATGTTCTTCAGCAGTGCTGTTCTAATAGCAAATCCAACACCATGTATCCTGACCTCAGCTTGCGGCTTTCCTTTCCAGAAGAAGGTGTACCCACCTCCCTCTTCTGTCAGGGACCCTTCATCAGCAAGGCGGGTTTCGCGCTGAGTGCGGCAATGTCTATCGGTAACGCTGAAGCTCTTTTGCAACAAGCGCCGTTCTTCTCTCCGGTCTCAGTGTACCGGCTCTATCCAGAAGTGTTCGGACATTCCAGGCTCCCAAAATGAACCGCTTGAGTTTTTTTTCTTCTTTTGTATTGTTATTCGACCGCTATGAGGATGAGTCTGTCAGCCGCGGTAAGCTGCCCAGACGCTAAAAGGGCAAGCATTTGTCTGGGGGCATTTTCTAGCCCCCTCCCTCCTGTGAGGGTGGGCAGTGCTGTCCTAAAGAGGATGCCCAGTCCCCACAGGTGCTGCCGAACTGTCCTGTTGCCCTTGGATTCAGGAACAGAGCGAGCACTTGCCCATGGACCGCCTGCGTGCAGGTTTGTGACTACAACCGCCAGTGTTCATCTCCACCTGTTGTTTCGCCACGCGCCCATCGCCGCAGGACTTGAGACAGATCGGTGATGAGTTGCAAAGGGACCTGTGCATGAATGCTTTATAGTGAGAAGACCGTTGCACAAGGGCAATCCCACTCTCTCGGCCTGGGGAGTCTTGATCCAGTGGCACGGAAAACCGTTACGACGGGAGACTGCCAGGCTGCAGTGGATGACCAGGACTTCTATCGGTGCCGCGTCCTGCTCTAGGCGCTCCACGACACTTGCTGCCACCGCCTTTATAACCGTTGGATCTCAGATGATCTCTTTCGCGCTCATTCCGCCGGGAGTCAGTCTTCGCATGCATTAGGGCTGACACGGCCCGAAGCCTAGCTCACTGAGGGTTTCAGACCTGTCAGTTACCTTCACCTGGTTCAGCCGGCTCGCCAAAGCCGTTGTCCGGGGGATGGCCGCTGTTGCATGCGACAGCTTCGAGGAGCCACAGGTGAAAGTTGAGTGTCAGGTGAGGACCAGTGGCAGACGAGCTGCCCTGAAAAGGACATGGCGAGCCCCCCTGCCAAAGGTACTACCTCTCCCTGACACCCCAACCCCCCCCCCCCCCCCCCCTCCCTTCGTACTTACCTACCTACCAAACGACCTACCTGCCTACCTACCTACCTACATACTTATATGTCTGTCTATCTATCTATCTATTTATCTGTCTTTCTATCTTTCTATCTATCTATCTCTCTATCTTGATCGGTCGATCTATCTTTCTATTGATCTATCTGTCTGTCTGTCCGTCTGTCTGTCAATTAGTCAGTCAGTCAATTAGTAAGTCAGTCAATCAGGATGGCTGTCTCTTTGTATGTCTATCTTGATATATCAGTTTTGCATTTTTGTTTTTCCTGGAATAGCTGGTCGTGGGTAAGATCACTGAAACCACAAAGGCAAAACTGACACCGAAATGACCTACGTATCTGTCTGTCTGTCTGTCTGTCTGTCTGTCTGTCTGTCTGTCTCTCTCTCTCTCTCTCTCTCTCTCTCTCTCTCTCTCTCTCTCTCTCTCTCTCTCTCTCCTGCTTTACGCATGTTTCCTGTCTTTGTTGAGACTATTATCTGGCGTATGACAGGTTTTCGTTCAGATCAGTCTTTAACTGTCTTTGAACTAGCTTTAGTATTTCAGTGGCTGGTCGTGGTGTTCTTAGATGTTTTCATACTCGCTTGAAGCAATTATGCAGCGTGTTTAGTTGGCTGGGCCATTGAGAACAAGATCTGATCTCTCTGTCTCTGTCTGTCTGTCTGTCTGTCTGTCTGTCTCTCTCTCTCTCTCTCTCTCTCTCTCTCTCTCTCTCTCTCTCTCTCTCTGATCTCTCTCTCTCTCTCTTTCTCTCTGATTTGTATTTGCGGAACACAGAATATATTTGTTCTTTTTCATTTTCCCAACACCCAGTTCCAGGCCATATATACACACACTACGAGGAGATTCTTATATAACTAGTAGATTTTGTAGGTATTTTCTTTTGATCAAAAATAAGAAAACAGCCCTCTCTGCAGATAATCAGCTGAATCTGGAGTTGTTGGTTATTGATTCCAGCAACTCATACGTTCTGATTTTTAGGGCTGTCCACCCAGCAATACGTGGGTACCTGATTCAGTTTAGCGGAAATGAAAGCAGTTGAAGCAGAGGGGTGGACCCAGCTCTACGTAACGCCATGCCATAGATACAGTGAACCTTGAACAGCTGTCTTCTCCTGAAGCTAACCTAACCTGACTTAACCAAATGTGAGCTGCGTTTTTCCTTTTTACCACACCTTTAATGTAGTGCCCACCAAGCGATCACCCTCTGTTGCAGTACTATTTTATCGCCGTTTATCATATTGCCTGTCGGTTTATCACCCTGTAAGTTATCATTTACTACTTTTTTGCCCACTAGGTTATCGCTGTCTATCAGGTTACTTTCTAACGTATTGCCCCATAACTTATTGTACGCTAACTTACTATCTGCTAATTTGTCGCCCTCTGACTTATCATCCGCTAATTTACCAGCCGCTGGTTTATGTGTTCTTAGCTATTGCGCGCTAACTTATCGACTGATAGGTTACCGCCCTCTAACTTAACACCCGCTACTTTTTTTTTTACCTTCTAACTTATTGCCCCCTACATCATCGGTGGCTAATTTGTCACCCTCTAACTCTCGCCTGCACTTTTATCACCCATCTTATCTTCCTTGTCACTTATCATCTCCCAAATCCCTACACCCAGCCCTCATTCCTAGTCAGTCCCATAAGCAATCGTCCTTATATGACGTCACTTATAACACGTAACAGAAGGTTGAGAGCTATTCCACAAGACCAGGCTTTTTGAGTTCTTGAAGAAGGTAAATATTTCCTTTTGAGTTAAGATTTTTTGTGGAAGAAAATATTTTAACAGTTTATGTTTGTTTGCAAAAAAAAAAAAAAATTTTCAGTTCATCAGTTAATCAATAAATAACAATAAACATATGTGTAAGGGGATGACACTGATGAGATGACAGCCCCGATGCAACCCCTTGTGGTCAAGAAGGCTATAAAAATATGACTCTGCTACAATTTCATCAATTGTTTTTACCACCCTCTAACTCGTCATTTTATGATTTTCTCCATCTAATCTTTCACCTAATCATGTATCTCCCAAGGACTGATTGCTTGGTAACGTATTGCCTGCATATTGATTGTAGTGTGACACACCGCCCCCTGATTTCTCTCCCCGAACCAAATGCCTATAAGCAAGCTCATCACCCACTTCTTTCTCGTCCTGTAATCACTGCCTGCTGCTATGTCATCTTCTAATATTGATTTCACTTACTTGACTCAGTCTTCTTCGCTCTTTGAGAAGCATAGGACCTCAACAGCAACCTTTCATCTCCGTCTGTCCCTGGCACAGGTCTTGATCTCCCCCAGGTCAGGCTGGAGGCTCTCAGCTCGTTTAGCAAGCTCCCCCTCCAGGTCTGCTTTGGGCGTCTTCGCTTCCTCTTGCCCCGCGGGTTCGACTCGAGCGCCGCCTGGTGATGTCAGAGGGCTCCTTCCGAAGTGTGTGGCCGGACCCATCGCCACTTTCTCTTCCTGACCTGGACGTCCATTGGCTGTTGGTTTGCCCTCGTCCACAGGTCGGTGTGGACCATCTTCTAATATAATGATCATTAATTCACACACACACACACACGCGCGCACGCGCGCGCGCGCGCGCGCACGCACGTACGCACGCACGCACGCACGCGCACGCACGCACACATACACACACACACACACACACACACACACACACACACACACGCACGCACGCACGACAGCACGCACACACACACACACACACACACACACACACACACACACACACACACACACACATGTGCGCGCGAGAGCGCTCTTTCGGTACAGAGAATTTTGGTTATATTGGCTCTGACTCCATTTCCCAAGATGTACTTCGAATAAGACTATAAACCGAGGTTCTTTGTGTGAACGCTCCCATAAAATCTTGCGCTCACATAAAATGCCAATACCGACTTTCAGAACAGGCCAGCTAAGCTGTTGGAATGGATGACACATATTCACATAGCATGCATCCGCCGTAAAAATCGAAGGTAAAAGCTGAAGTCATAGTGACAGTTATTCGACCGAATGATGCGGGAAACAAAGCAGGCAGCGTGATAACTGGCAGGGAAGAAGTGGGACACTGAAAGCGTCAAATGAAGCAGCACAGTGTCTGAAAATGTGAGAGAAGGCAATTTCTTCACTCCATTCTTCTTGCACTTAGACCATCCCAGTCTGACAGAGCCTAGCAAAGGATAACTGACACTCATTTGGCATATACCCAAGCGTGTGCACATGGACTCCATTCCCACTCTTAACGGTCAGGCAGAATCTGTTTCTTTAGCCCAGAAGTCCTCAGAGTACACGCATTGTAAGCTATGCAACAAAAAATGACTTACAGGTCGGTGGGCTGACCCAAAACTTGCATTGTTTCATAGTGGTTGGGCTATAACGGTCACTGCGATCAAGTAGATTTGACCTGGAGGAAGTTCACTTGTGCGAACAGAAATGACACGCATAAAGGAACTGCGTTCAATCAAACTTGCTGGAGTATATTTACTGTCCTCTCTAACCTTTCAATTGCACGTTATTTAAGATTGCTTGTATGATAACTGATTTCTCACGATGTCTGCCATGTTTTCAGTTTGCACATTCCATGTAGTTTCCAATGTCGGGGCTACTATGCGAAGGGTGTGTGGGGTCCGAACAGAAGGACACTGTCATTTTTTAAACTCCTCAACACTTCGATGTTCTAATGACAAATTCTGGCCCGTTTAAACATTATAAATAGTGTTATTTTTATAGACTTACATGGAACTTTTTAATTACACGGTTTTTTTTTTAAATAAACTCTAAATGCAGTGTTTTTAAAGAGTAAGGCAAAGTTAAATAAGACAGTTTAATAAGAGCGATACGTGGCTGGCAGTGCCAAAGGGTTAAAAAGAGCTAATCGAAGTAATGGGCGGTTGTTTCATATATAGTCCTGCTTTGGCTTCCGATGTCGTTGAACTTACTCACTGAAAGAAATCAGAATAACTAACTGAAGTAAATAACTATGTATGCGCATAGGCAAATGACATTTAAACTGTAAAACAAACAATAGAAATGAATCATGAACAACTGAACCGGTGGATAAAAAAAATGACAGGCGGGAAGACTGAGCTGTAGAGCAATTATAATCTTCAGAAGAAAAAAAAAAATCTGAGACAAATGGCTTGATGAACATCCATTTTCCTTGTGTGTGTCACAGATTTGCGAATGTGATGTGGGGGCCAGAATAGCTCAGTTGGTAGAGTACCAGAGTTGTGATCCTGGGGTTGCAGATTCGAATCTCCGCAAAGGTCCTTCAGTACAGTGGTATTTTTTTGCCTCCGATTAAACGTTGGTACTGATTTCCATTCCTAAAAGTCCTTCAAATAAGATGCTAATCAAATTCACAGTGGGAATGCACACATAAGATCTTGCACACGTGTAGAATCCCTGAGCTAAATTTCGGAAGATAAGGCCAATTAAGCCACTGGTATGGATGACATGTATTCCTAGGGCATGCATCCTCTGTGAAGTTAGAAGCAATGAGCGCGAAAGTCTGAATGACTGGTATTCGAGTGAATGACACGGGAAACGAAGAATTCGTCCCAGCAGACAGCTCGTCAGTCGGCTCTCCCAGAGAGACAATGTGGATCGTAAAACGCTCAGATCATGGTCTCAAACCAAGGATAGACGCTATATAAGTAATGAGGATAACGATGATGATAATTGTAACGACAATAAGAACACACAACAACAGCAACAACGACGACGACGATGCTCATGATGCTGATGATAACGATGAT
>JADBJO010004605.1:90000-95000 GCA_016801955.1 Conus betulinus
GGAGGAGCAGGAGCAGAAGAAGACGAGGAGGAGGAGGAGGAGGAGAGAAGGAGGTGAAAGAGGAGAGTGGGAGGAGAAGAAAAAGGAGGATGAGAAGGAAGAAAGAAGAAGAAGAAAGAAAGAAAGGAGGAGGAGGAGGAGGAGAAGAAGAAGAACCAGAACGAGAAAAAAGAACGAGAACAAGATTAAGAAAAGCAAGAAAGATAGATAAGCAAGGACAGAATCAGGTAGAACAAGAACAGCGAATCCAATAACAAGTAAAACAATACAATGATTGAAGATGGCGACGCTAGTGTCGACGATTATAGTAATAACACCAAACATGGAGTTTTATGACAATGGTAGTGAAGCAAAAATGATAACAACAACCACAATAATCAGTTTGATGCCAAACGGCAAAGAAAATGCCGAGTGGGTCACCGGTATCGGCGAGTCCATGGGGGCTGTCGTTGGATGGACGTGGTGGCGCCCTCTGGAGGGACAGCTCACTTACGCCGGCTCTGTGACTAAGCAGTTATTGTAGTCAGTAGGGGACTTAGTAGGTGGTGTCCTGCGTATGTTAGATCAGAACAGGCGCCACTGAACACCACTGAAGTGACTCGGCAGCAGTGCAGTGTCTCCTCCGGTGCGTTGCCTCTTGACAACTTGGCATTGACTGCTCTCTTTGGATTGCCGGTGCCGGGGCTGCGGTGGGGCCGACCGGGCTGTGGCTGTTGATGGGGAGTTGGAATGAGCGGCATGGGTGCACTGCCTGTGAGGTGGCGCAGAGGTTGGGACAGCAAAAAAAAAAAAAATAAATAAAAAAATAATAAAAAATAAAGAAAATGCCGACTGCACGTAATGCACGGGGACGACAACAACAACAACTTCTAGGACTTCAACAACGACGACAACGATGGCACGCAGTCATAGCCTGCATGGGGCCTGTACATGGACGACTCTGACATTATACTTGTAAATAGCCCAGCATCAGACGACAAGACAAATGGCCCCGACAACTGAAACAGACAGCAGAGAAATGAAAGATATTACGTACAAGACGAAAAAAGACGACGGTTCTTTCACTCACTTGCCCATCCTTGCTGATTTCCTTTATGCAAATGTTGATTGCAGACTCAGTCTTGGTACCAGTATCCCTCGCTTCAGTTTCTCGCAAGAGCCTAGACTCGTAGTAATAAGCTACGTCTGAATAATGTACTCTTTCCTTGGCTCTCTGGCTTGGAGACCGCAGTCTATGCATGTGTTCAACAAAGTAAGTGCCAAATCTCTCAGACAGGGCGATGCTGATGGAACAGCGAAATGGAGGCATCCTGGCCGGTTATTATAGGACTTCGTGTTTGTACTAAAGGCTGCGCGCACTGAACAACAACAAAAAAAAAAATGCATGTGTGTAAAATATATAGGAGTCCTGTTGTAGAGGACATATTGCAATAAAAGTGTCTCTTCTTTATGTAAAGCTCTTGGCGTAACACGAAATATCACTATCGAGGTGAGAAAAAAATAGACACCATGGCAACCAAAGTAATGCAAACAATAAGAAAACGTACACACTCCAGAAAAGCAAAGTAAAGAAATTGGATGTATAACTCCATTTTTGTTACGTGGTGATGTAGATCTTGTCCAATTTGCAAAAAACTCCATGCGCTGTCGTGAGAGTTATACCAGATGCTGAGCAGAGTTTCGGTGCAACATGATTTTCAGATATTGTGGCGAGAGTTCTGGTCTCTGGTCAGGGAGAAAGAATGTGAATCTGTAAACATGATGACAATGCAGACGCTGATTTGAGACTGTAAAAAAATGTAAGATGTGGGATGGAATAAATCGATTTGCCTGGGAGACTAAAGGATGACATGACAGTAGTTTGTGTGTGTGTGTGTGTGTGTGTGTGTGTGTGTGTGTGTGTGTGTGTGTGTGTGTGTGTGTGTGTGTGTGTGTGTGTGTGTGTGTGTGTGTGTGTGTGTGTGTGTGTGTGTGTGGCGCGTCCCGCGCGCATGCTGAATGTCGGGTCTCCAACATCTTTTACTTATTCATATACCACTTGCTACACCCCTTGTCATATATTTTGTTGTTATTGTTGTTGTTGCTTTTGTTGTTGTTGATGTTTTTGTTGTTGTTGTTGTTCTACTTCTTCTTTATTTCCCTGCCCCACCCCCACCCCTTTTATCTTTCATTTTGTCACCTTCTCTCCTCTCCGCCTCCTCTTCATTCTCCTTCTACTGCTCCCCTTTTGTCCTACTATTTCACCTCCTCCTCCTCCTTTATTATCCCACTCCTCCTATTCTCCCTCCTCCTCCTGCTGCTCTGCTGTTACTCCTACTTCTCCTCTCTCTCTCTCCTCTTCTTCCTTCTCCTTCTCACCTTCTCCTCCTCCTCCTCCTTCATCATCTTCTTTCTTGTTCTCTCCTCCTTCTCCTCTTCCTCCTCCTCCTCCTCCTCTTCATTCTTCTTCTTCTTCTTCTTCTTCTTCTTCTTCTTCTGTTTCGTCTCCTCTTCCTCCTCCTCCTCCTTCTTTCTTCTTCTTCTCATTCTCCTCCTTCTCGTCCTTGTTATTCCTCTCCTCCTCCTCCACCTTGTCTCCTCCTCCTCCTCCTCCACCCCTTCTTCTTCTCCTCCTCCTCCTCCTCCTCCTCCTCCTCCTCATTCTCCTCGCCTCCTCCTCCTCCTCCTCCCCCCTCCTCCTCCTCCTCCTCTTCTTCTTCTTCTTCTTCTTGAAGTTGTGCTTTTGCACTACTAATCGGTATTCGGCGACTTTTGTTAAGGCCACACATTTCTTTTGTGATACCTGCTTAGGTGTTGATATATAAAACAGATGATTAAATGACACAAACAAACAAAACCTGTGATTTTGTTTTCTTTCTCAACACGTGATGTACATACTCCTCTCTCTCTCTCTCTCTCTCTCTCTCTCTCTCTCTCTCTCTCTCTCTCTCTCTCTCTCACACTCACACACACATACACACACATACACACATGTACGCACGTGCATGCGCGCGCGCTTGCACGCACACAATACACACACACGCACACACACAACACACACACACACCCCCACCCACACCCCCCCCCCCCCCCCACACACACACATACACATCCTACTTAATGTCCTCTCCCTCACTATTTCTATCCGCTGGCCATTTCCGTTTATCTTGGGTATTGAGCATTGACATATATTCGTAAAAGCTTCTGTTTTCTTTTACGATTAGATTAGCATGTTGATCCTTAGCTTATTTTGTATTCATTTAATTATTCATTCACTGGTACTGTCCTTGCACTACCCATCTCTGTTTGGCGACTTTTTTTTTCAGGTCATACATTTCACTACTGATGCCCACTTTAGTTGTTGATACGAGACGGAAGATTTAAAGAAAACGACAAACAAACAAACAAACAACAAAACCCGCGACCTCGTTTTGTTTCTCAAGACGTTATCTACTTACTCCTCCTCTCTCTCTCTCTCTCTCTCTCTCTCTCTCTCTCTCTCTCTCTCTCTCTCTCTCTCTCTCTCATCATAGAGAGAAGGAGAAGTGCGGACAGAGACTCTGACCCGGTTCATATTGAACGCGTGAAGCAGAAGTGCTATGGTGTGCATTTATTCATCAGGCGAAGGAGGATAGCAGAAATGCTATGGTGTGCATTTTATTCATCAGCCGAAGGAGGATAGCAGAAATGCTATGGTGTGTATGCATTCATCAGGTGAAGGAGGATAGCAGAAGTGCTATGGTGTGCCATGCATTCATCAGGTGAAGGAGGATAGCAGAAATGCTGCTGGTGTGCACACATTCATCAGGTGAAGGAGGATAGCAGAAATGCTATGGTGTGCACACATTCATCAGGTAAAGGAGGATAGCAGAAATGCTATGGTGTGCACACATTCATCAGGTGAAGGAGGATAGCAGAAATGCTATAGTGAGCACACATTCATCAGGTGAAGGAGGATAGCAGAAATGCTATGATGTGTCATGTATTCATCAGGTGAAGGAGGATAGCAGAAATGCTATGGAGTGCATGCATTCATCAGGTGAAGGAGGATAACAGAAATGCTATGGTGTGCCATGTATTCATCAGGTGAAGGAGGATAGCAGAAATGCTATGGTGTGCATTTATTCATCAGGCGAAGGAGGATAGCAGAAATGCTATAGTGTGCATTTATTCATCAGGCGAAGGATAGCAGAAATGCTATGGTGTGCATGCATTCATCAGGTGAAGGAGGGTACATTCCTGTGTTTCCTTACAGAAGCCGTATTTTCTCTCTAAGTATCCTTTCCTTGTGGTGGATTCAGTACTCAGTGCATTCATTACAAAATATATACTTGGGATTCATCGATGAAAGTGCCGAATATAAGCGCAAATCGTACTATATGGGACTGTTGTAAGGACACGGTACTGTTAGTATCTTAGGGGGCACACATGCGTCTATTCAGTAAGCGTGGTTCAGGTGTAAACATTACTGCGTGCGCGTGATATACATCTAACTGGGAAAAAAAATGGATTGAAACACAAAGTAAGCAACAAAACTCTAAACGACATGTTCGGCAATACCATTTCATTCACACATTGTTAGAGCTAACTGAGAGTATTCTACGTAGCCCAAACGTGTGAGCCCCAAGCCACAATTTAGAAAAAATCTGATGGTTATTGATCGCCGAGGTAAATTCGATATGAAGCTATACTGGGGGCAACAATTGTTATAGACTTACTGGCGTGATAATGGAATTGCCAGGCCTGCTGGTTCTGCCTCAGAGCCAAGAGATATTTTCTGTCCTCAGACGCAACCTGAGACAGGGGTGGTCAGCATTGTCCTTGAGGCGCTTCGTTCGCCATTAAACTGAGTTACACACGTCTCTGTTTGTCTCTCTGTTTGTTGGCCTGAAGCTGTCTGTCTGTCTGCTAGACGACTGCTTGCCTCTTTACTGTCGATGTGTTTTTGTCCTTCTACCTTCCTTTGTCTCTTTGTGCGATTATCTCTGTAAGTCTCTCTCTGTCTCTGTCTCTGTCTCTCT
>JADBJO010004605.1:100000-105000 GCA_016801955.1 Conus betulinus
TGTTTACTGCTTCTAGTTGTCTTATCCTGAATTGCCCTGACTACCTCTCCCCATGTTTTTTCGTCTGTCTGACACTAAGATTTCTTTTGAACGGACCAGTAGGTGCCATTTTATGTGTAGCACACATTTTCTATTCCTCCCATTTTGTCTAGTTTGTTACTTTTTCCCGGCTCCTCCTTGATGTGTCAAGCTCTTCCTTTTATTTTCCCTCTAAAAACATGTTTCTTCATCCAACTTCTCTTTCCTTTTAGTTTTTAGGTCTTTTTTTTCATCTTGTGAGCTTGTACGCAGTTATTCTTCTCCCTTGTCCTTCTTTTCCTTCTTCCCTCCTGCTCACGCTCCCTCCTCACTCCCCCTCCTCCTCCCTCCTCCTGCAGGGCCCATCTCCCCTTCCTCCCACAACCTCTCTTCCCTCCTGTCTTTGTTCCCCTCCTTGTTCTTCTCTTCTCCTCAAGCTTTGAATATTTCTTCCTCTGCTTGGTGTTGTTTTTTGGTTGTTGTTGTTGTTGAATGTTGTTGTTTGTGTTGTTGTTCTTCTTCTTCTTCTTCTTTCTTCTTCTCCCTCCTCCTCCTCCTCCCTCCTCCTCCTCCCCCATCCTCTTTCTCTTTTCTTCTTTCTTCTTTCTTCTCTTTCTCTCTTTTCTTCTTCTTCTTCTTTCGTAAAATCTTCTTTTTCTTCTTTTCCTTTACTTCTTCTTCTACCTCTTCTTTCTTCTCTCCTTTCCCATATTTTATGACTTTTGTCTGTGGTCTGTCTTGTCTTGCTACCTACTTTCTTTCCTGTTTTCCCCACCCCTTCCTTTCTTTCCTGCTCTTCTTTTCTTGTCTTTCTTTTCCTTTCCCTTTTCTTCTTTTGTCTTGTCCTTTTCTTCTTTCGCGTTTTCTTTCCTTTCCCTTCCTTCTTTGTTCTTTCTTTCTTCCTTTCTCTTTCTTTTTTTTCTTTCTTTCTGTAATGACTTTTACCCATCCGCCTAAGGACGTCAGAGGTAGATATCTCTCTAAACCCTACTTACCAGGTGTGTCTGTCCTTGATCGCTCCAGCATATACACCACGTGCCTTCCGCCTCTCGCATATAGATTACAAAGCGCTACTTGGAAGCCGTACATTCTCTCTCTCGCGCCCTCTCTCTCCGTCTCTCGCCTCTCGTCTCTCTCTCTCTCTCGCTTCGTGTACTTGCAATACTGTTTTTCACATTTTCTGCAGTATTCTCATCTCCATCATCATCAATCATCATCATCATCAATCATCATCATCATCTTCCATCCTCCGTTCCTCTCTCCTCCTCCTCCTCCTCCTCCTCCTCCACATCCTCCTCCTCATTATCATCATCATCATCATCATCATCATCGTCACTCGTCGGTCATCGTCGTCGTCGTCGTTTGTTGTTTGTTGTTTGTTGTTGTTTTGGTTGATTTCTTAGTTCTGCCATTTGTTATTAAATACGATGCCTGTCTGTGTTTTAGTCTTTAGTGCAATGTTGTTATAGAGCAAGAACATATTGACAGACTTGGCACTGCTTAAAATCCCTATCCTTCTATATTGAAAGAACTAGCACTGCTTTAAAATCCCTATCCTTCTATATTGAAAGACGACGTGGCACTGCTTAAAATCCCTATCCTTCCATGAGAAAAAAAAATGGGTCTTGAGTTTTGAGTCTTATCTCTGTCTCTCTCTGTCCTCCCTCTTCTGTCTTTGTATGTCTGTTCTGTCTGTCTGTCCGTCAGTTTGTCCGTCTAACTGTCTGTCTGTCTGTCTGTCTGTCTGTCTGTCTCTCTCTCTCTCTCTCTCCTCTCTTCTCTCTCTCTCTCTCTCTCTCTCTCTCTCTCATGTTTTTCGTTCTCTTTTCTATGTATTGATTTATTTACATTTCTGTGACGGGGAAACAGGTGAGACCCTAACTGCAGAGAGAGAGAGAGAGAGAGAGAGAGAGAGAGAGAGAGAGAGAGAGAGAGAGAGAGAGAGAGAGAAATTATTCAACAAAAGGGAAAACAAAACCATTTCGGTTTCATTTCATTTCAATGATAAAAATCTATCAGCTGCTGCCGGACACATTTAACATTCAAAACGAAATCATGAAATACTTCTGGGAATAACATATGTAGCGTATTAAAGATAGAATGTTGTCAAAGCTTCCCTGAAGCAGTGAACAAAATGGCGTCGTGTGTGTGTGTGTGTGTGTGGTGTGTGTGTGTGTGTGTGTGTGTGTGTGTGTGTGTGTGTGTGTGTGTGTGTGTATGAGCGTGCGTGCGTGCGTGCGTGTGTTTTTGTGTGTGTGTGTGTGTGTGTGTGTGTGTGTGTGTGGTGTGTGTGTTGTGTGTGTGTGTGTGTGTGTGTGTGTATGAGCGTGCGTGCGTGCGTGCGTGCGTGAGTGTGTGTGTGTGTGTGTGTGTGTGTGTGTTTGTTGGTTGGAGGGACCAATATAAAATAGTGAGACAGAAGGATGAGAGGGACCAGTCGCGGGTTGGTGGGGGGGGGGGGTGGAGAGGGACGTGGTACTGTCATTCAAGATGGCACGCCAAGCGCTGGTCTCCCACGACTCTGTCAGTCGTCCCCTGAGAGATCTGCGTTTTTTTTTTTCAAGTGCTTACTCTCAGGCCTATTTCTTTTTTTTTTTTTCTTTGTCAACGGCTATGGGGATCCAACGAGGGGTAGCTTTTAGTATAGTAAGAGAAAGAGGAGGAGAGGAAGGGAGGGAGGGCGGGGAGACCATGGTGTGAAAATAAAAAGGTTAAATAAAAAAGATACAGAGGACAAACTTGTGATTAATTAAATTGAAGAAGTGCATACGTTGTTCTTCTCTACATCCATATATACTCAGAGAGAGAGAGAGAGAGAGAGAGAGAGAGAGGTGGGGCAGAGAGAGAGAGACGGGGGGGAAGAGACAGAGAAGGAGAGAGATAGGTGAAAGAAAGAGAGAGAGAGATAGACAGACAGAGAGACAGACAAACAGACAGATAAACAGACAGACAGGCAGAGACAGGACAGACAATGAATATAACACGTGGCAAAAGTGTTTACAAACTTCGTAGTATGCAATGTATTCCGGTTAATGTATGTCCGACATAATTTGCATTGGGCTTGCATACAGTTTTATGACGCCTTGCAACCCTGATGGCGATACTCTAAACTGTAAAAGATCACACAATACACGCACACGGTATCATTATTCAATCGTAGAGTGCAAAACAAATCTGAAAATGGAGTCAGTCTCACACAAGATCTTCGTATGCAAAATAGGCGCAAGCAATAAATTGTCTATATTTGAATTTGTTGAGAAATACTTTCAGTATTAGAATATTTCGGTCCAACAAAGTGCTTGTCTCTGAATTGTTGTCAACCAGAGTTCTAGAAAGCCGTACATTTGTAGATGTGTGATTTGTAGACACTGTCTGAAACAAAGAAAACCCAGTAAAACAGATCTAGAAGATTTGTTTAAATAAGAACAAAACATCACACACACACACACACACACACACACACACACACACACACACACACACACACACACACACACCACCACCACCACCACCCACCACCACCACCACCACCACCACCAGCACAACAACAACAACAACAATAACAACAACCAAACAAACAATTTTACTAAAAGGAGCAAATACAAAAATTCTAATTCCCCATGTTTCACCTGCTTAGGATAATGAGCATTGAGAGAAGGGAAATGTGCGCTGAAATGGAACAATTCCAGTGAAAAAGCAAAACGTGTAGTTCACTAGACCACTAAAACAAGAAAACGGGGGGAAATAATGAAAATACGGAAACAACGCGTTTTCGATCCCGGGTCTTTCTGCAGACAAGACAACAAGAGTGAAAGTAAACTAACAAAACAGAGGCCTGATTACATGTACAGCATCCTTGATTGTCGGGTGAGGAGGTGGTGGTAGCGGTGGTGGTGGCAGGAGTTTTGTGTGTTTGCCTTGCTTGTCTGCTTGTTTTGAGGGGCGGATGGGTGGGACGGGGTGGAAGTGGGGGTACGAGCAATGAAAGCATGGGGAGGCACTCAACTTTTTCTCAGTGTCATTTTTTTTTTTTTCATGGTGATTAATTTTGAAGTGGGTTTGATCTTATGTTATTCCGGTGACCCCTGGACCACGGTCTGTCACAGTGATTTCAGGTTGCCAATACATCCAGATGGGACAGACAGGACAGACCAGCTGGACGGACAGGACAGGCAGACCGACAGACAGACAGACAGACGGAAGACATGAAGAAGAAGAAGAAGAAGAATGAAGAAGAAGAAGAAAGAAGAAGAAGAAATTAGAAGAGGAGGAAGAAGAGAGAAAGAAGAAGAAGAAGAAAAAGAAGGAAGAAGAAAAGTAGAATTAGAAGATAGTAGGAGAGGCCAAAGAGAAGAAGAAGGAAGAAGAAGGAAGAAGGAGAAGAGTTGAAGAGAGGAGAAGAAGAAGGAGGAGGAGGAGGGAAGAGAAGAAGAAGAAGAAGAAGGAGGAGGAGTGAGAGAAAGAAGAAGAAGTAAGAAAGAAGGATAAGAAGAATAGAATTAGAAGAGGAAGAGGATTAGAGGAAACGAAGAAAGAGACAAAGAAGAAGGAAGAAAAGAAAAGAATAGAAGAAGAAGAAGAAGAGGAAGAAAAGAAGAAGAATGATGAAAGAAGAGAAGTTGAGAAGAAGGGGGGAGAAGAAGAAGAAGAAGGAAAGAAGTCGAAGAAGAAGAAAAGGTAGAAGAGGAGGAGGAGGACAAGAGAGAAAGAAGAAAAAAGAAGTACCGACAGAAAAAGAAGAAGAAGAAGAAGAAGAAGAGGAGCGACAGCGAGGAAGAGGAGGACAGGAGAAGAAAGAAGGAAAGAATGAGAAGGAGGAGGAGTAGGAGGAGAAGAAGCCGGAAGGAGACGAAGAAGAGAGAAGACGAAGTGCGGAACGAAAAGTAGGACCTCCGAAGAGGAGGAGGAGGAGGAGAGAGGAGAAGAAGAAGACGAAGAAGAAGCAGAAGAGAAGTTAGAATTAGAAAGAGGAGGAGGAGGAG
>JADBJO010004605.1:112500-115000 GCA_016801955.1 Conus betulinus
CCAATGTTCAGAACATCAAATTCCCACAACAGACGTAACACTACATTGTCTGATGTCGCAATGCATGGAACGGGTAGATTGGGAGAGGGGAAGGTTTCAGGTCAGTGTGGATATAGTAATTCTGTTGTTGTTGTTGTTGATGTTGAAGCTTCTGCTGTTGTTTGTTTGTGTGGTAGTGGTTGCCGGCAGTGGAACTTTGGGATAGAAGTGTGGAGGGAAAAAAAAGGGTGGTGTGGGGGTGTGGGAGGAAACTTGTTGGATGTAGGAGGAATGCAATGTCACTCTGTGTGTGCAAGGGAATTGGTAGGGGATCCTGGATGAAGAAGCCGGCAGGGAGGAGCGCCGACCTCAGTGACACAGAGATAATGCGACTCATCTCCCCTCTGACGGGAAGACTTGGGGGTGTCTGGATTGCTGGCTGGATTCGTTTGCTTCTAGGAGGAATCATTTTTTTTTTTTTACCTCAGCTAGTCTGCATTACCTTACCTCCCTCTCACCCTCGCTCCCCACCTCTCTGTCTGCCTCACAAAACACATAAAATAATATATATATATATATATATATATATAGAGAGAGAGAGAGAGAGAGAGAGAGAGAGAGAGAGAGAGAGAGAATTATAAACAAAGCTTGCTCTTATGTCTCAGATTGTAGAAATAGGGGAGTGATAAGTCTTCATATCTGCAGTGGTAGATGATTCTGCCTAACTGACAGTATGTGCTTGAGTGGGTGAATGGGGAATATATAATGCTTCTCAAAATGAAACTTCAGCAAGCTTATAGTCTCCAAAGCGGGAGACCATCTCCAATGGGAAGAAGCTCACTAACATATAACTCCTGGTCAGATACCGATATTTCGAACCTGATTGTTTCTCCTCAGTGACCGCGGAAAGTGGTAATTTGACTCCTCTGCCTTTTCGGTTTTTAAGAAGAATGCTATACTAGAAAAAGGCTGGTGTGCAATACCGTAGTATGTTTGTTGAGTTTTCAAAAAAAACTAACCAAAGGTGCCACCTAAGAAGCAAAAGAAAATCATGAAAGAGCAAAACAAGCTACATTTTCTTGTGAAAAGTAGAAAATATATATATAAAAAAAAGATAACCTCTTAAGACACAAGTGCTGAGGGCCAGTTCTTGGAATGAATCCGCAAGGGACTAAATTACAATAAACTAATAAATTCCAAGGATAAGTACCGAGCACCATTCCAGCAACTTACAGAGCAGCTAGTGTTGCAATGACT
This sequence comes from Conus betulinus, assembly GCA_016801955.1. NCBI lineage: Eukaryota > Metazoa > Mollusca > Gastropoda > Neogastropoda > Conidae > Conus > Conus betulinus. The sequence goes on from JADBJO010004605.1 coordinate 113,737, forward strand.
GCAAGAAAATTGAATTATAAACAAAGCTTGCTCTTATGTCTTAGATTGTAGAAATAGGGGGGGTGATAAGCCTTCATATCTGCAGTGGTAGATGATTCTGCCTAACTGACAGTATGTGCTTGATGGGTGAATGGGGAATAATAAATTCTTCTTAAAATGAACCTTCAGCAAAAAAGTCGTTAAAAACATTACGCAAACAGTATAAAATGTAAGAGACAATCTTTGAGCCTATGCTTGAGGATCGTTTTAAGGATGCAAGGAGAGATAAAAAAAATACGGAAGAGTCTGAGTGGTCAGCTCTGCTGTTTCAATAACCCAAGCATTGTCAGCGGCTAAGAATTGTGCAGAACCACCTTTTCTTGGATCTCATAAGAGATGCAATCACCCACTGATTGACCAAACCATATAATGCTGAACAATAAAGTAGTGGGGAAAAACAAGTGCAGATTAACAATTCTTCCATCATTATAGTAATGACTTGACAAAGATTTGAAATTGAGAGGGAAAAAAAATTGAAGATGAAGTAAATGGGAAAATGTATATCATGAATATGAAAACCCTTCACTAGCTGCATGAGGAAACTATCGGAATACCTCTCGAAGGCAGATCTATATGTAGCGCCTGCTCCGAGTCTCTCCCTCTCGAAGACAGGTCTATATGTAGCGCCTGCTCCGAGGCCATCAGGGAGACATGGCTGATTGTGTCTGTGTGCTCTTGGCGTCAGATAGAGACACACCACAGTCCATATTCTGTGGTGTTCCGACCGCCAAGGGTTCGAAAAAGAATCCAACAGCACCCCCAAAGCAGCCAGCGAAAGGTAGTAGAATTAAACAAAACGAAAGTGTGGAGAGGAAAAAAAGTTGTTGAAAACTAAAACATTACGCAAACAGTATAAAATGTAAGAGACAATCTTTGAGCTATATATTCAAAATCTATCTCTTTCTTTGTCTGTTGTTATCTGTCTGTCTGTCAGTTAGCCTGCCTGTCTGTCTGTCTGACTGTCTCTCTCCCTCTTTTTCTTTCTTTCTATACACACACAACACACACACACACACACACACACACACACACACACACACACACACACACACACACACACACACGTGTGTGTGTGGTGATGGTTACGTCTGTGTGTGTGTGTGTGTGTGTGTGTGTGTGTGTGTGTGTGTGTGTGTGTGTGTGTGTGTGTGTGCGCGCTCGCGCGCGCTCGCGCGTGTATGTGCGTTGCGTGTGAGAGAGAGGGAGGGAGGGAGGTTTATATAGC
>JADBJO010004605.1:130000-135000 GCA_016801955.1 Conus betulinus
TCTTATTTTCTGTAAGTTTTGTATTATTCTCCGTGTATTGGTCTGCTTACATCATTTTTGGAGAAATTAGACGAAACAGATGTAATGGTCAGATGAACTATACTTTCCACTTAAAAAAATATTGTTCTATCCATCCAACAACCAAACAAAACAACAAGTTCTTTCTGATATACATTGGATTATTTGGGAAAGCAGAAAGGTTTGACAAGCTTTTTTTAAAGAAAAAAGGCAGGTGGAATGCATGTGGAAGGGTAAAATTGTGGGTGAGAAGAGGGAGAGAGGGATCGAGGGAGTGTGGGAAGGGAGCGGGTGCATTACTTTAAATGAAATTAGCACAAGGGTTGGTCTCCAGTAGTTTTAATTCTTTCTTTATATATATCTCTCTCTCTTTTTCTCTCTGCTCGCTCGCTTGTTCACTCTCCTATTCCCCTCCCTCTCAAATACTTGATAGAAAATAAAACACTTCCGAAATAACATTTCCTGGACTTACTGTTACGTAACAAACATATGAAATCCACACAAGACAGGCAAGACAGCACGTGTGTAAAACAAACAGAGAACAATGAATAAGCTGATGACTGGCATAGCGTTCTTGTTTTGCTAAGTGATGGAGAAGCTTAGAGCTCGTGGTGATGGCGTTTGCTTTTTTTTTGTCATGTCACGTCCCGTCCCATCCCGTCCCGTCTTGTCACGTCACGTCGTGTCATGTCCTATCGTGTTGTGTCGTGTTGTGTCATGTCATGTCATGTCAATATTATTCTATTTGTTAATTTATCTGTTAATTCATCTATTCATTTATTTACGTATTTATATGATTTGTTGTCACCTATTTTATTCATGTTATTATTCATTAATTTTTAGGGAGCAAGGGTGGGCTGGAGAGCGTTGTTGTATAACAAGTTTGGACGTCCGATGTCAAATTATTAAGTGTGATTTGATCTGAAGCTGGCTACAGCTGACATTATTCAACTGGACCTGTGTGACAGTTTGTCAGAGACTCTTGGGGTTATCAAATACAACACAGAGGGAAAGAAGGGGTAAAGAAAGAAAGAAAGACAGAAAGAAAGAAAGAAGGACAGAACAAAAGAAAAAAAAAAGGAAACAAAAAAAAACCATTGATTGTCATATTATAAGAACTTTCCCACCCATCGCTCATTCGAAAAACGGACAGACAAATCACAGTCTTAGAATACAATCCAGCAGCAAGTGTGACACTGACATACTCTAGGGCTCATGACATGCGGGAGATAATATTCGGGGAGTGAGCGGGTGATACTGGAGAACAGGAGGAGAGGTTGTGGTGAGAGCAAAGTGGGATGGGCGTGGAGACAGGACAACAATGGGGATATGAGAAAAGAAGCTGTTGAGGTAAGAAATGGTAGAGGACGTGTGTGTGTGTGTGTGTGTGTGTGTGTGTGTGTGTAGAAAGGGGTAACTAGGTAGCAAGGGGGTGGGGTGGGGGGCGTGTGATGTCTTGCAGCTCACGTGCAAGTTAATTGGTTGAAAGGAGAGCTGGGACAGTGAAGCCTGCAGGGAAAAGAAGTGCTGGTGACACTCAGTGACACTTCCACGACGTGTACCGATCTCCTGGCGATTGGCTGACAAATAGAATCAAATCTATATGTTTTTATGTTGTTGTTTTGCTCTCTAGCCTTGCTTACTCAGAACAATATGTGTGGAAGTTACACCCAACAAGTACACAAAATTGTCACTACACTAAAACATTTTTAAAAAGCATTTAGGTAAATATTTCATGTCTGAAAAATTTGATCATTTCATTAAACTTTTTTTTTTTTAGTCCATTTGCAAATTCTTACACTGTTCAAGCACGTGATTTACACCACTGAACCGCCCCCCCCCCCCTCCCCCCCACACACTCCCACTCTATCTATCCCTTGCCACCATTCTCTCTCTTTTTCCCCATCTTTCTTCTCTCTCTCCTCTCTATCTTTCTCATTTTCTCTCTATATCTTGATTCTTCTTTGTTACTATTATTTGACTAGCCAAATATTGCGTTTTTTTTTAGATAGTCATCTTGTTGGAATAAGAGTTACATTACGATGTGGTTATTTTGCTTTGTCAGTGTGAGTGACATCGAAATAATACATGCATGACAAGGGCAGCTTGGCCTAAAATCTCCATCCTTGAATATTAAAGATACAGTAAGTTTCAAAACGGAGTGACTGAAGGCAGAAAATGAAGCAAAATTTGGAAACAGATGGAGCTAAGTTACTTACCGCCAAGAACACAGAGTACAGGACTACACACTAGTCCTGTACTCTGTTTGTCTGTGTCCTTGGCGGTAACTAACCCCCTCTCTTTCCAAATAAGATTAATTAGTCAACCAACCAGTCTCTCTCTATTTTTATCTCTCTCTCACTCTCTCTCTCTCTCTCTCCCTCCCTCCCTCCTCTCTCTCTCTCTCTCTCTCTCTCTCTCTCTCTAATGGACAAACCAGTGTTTAGAATGATAGATTCCCAGGGTCATGAAATTGATATACTATAAACATACAAATATATGGTGAGGGTGGGGGGTGTGTGTGTTAAGGAAGCTGGCTAGAATGGGATGTAATAGGATTGTGGTGGGGAGTGGCTGCAGGAAATAGAGCTTGAGGAAGGGTTGGTTGGAGGGAAAGATCTGGAGAGAGGGACAGGAAAACTCCCTGGGTGGTAGAAAGAATGCAGTGTCACACACCTCACGTGCAAAGTAATTGGCAAGGGATCCCTGCAAGAAGATGCCTGCAGGGAGGAGCACTGGCATCAGTGACACAGAGATAATGCCAATGATCTCCCACCGCTGGGAAGACTTAGCTGTCTGGATCTGTTTGCTTCTGGAAAAGTTCACTCTTCCTTTCCCTTTGTCTGTTCTGTGCCTCCCTTGCACCCTTCCATTTCTCTCTCATCCCCCCATTTACCATCCCCCCCCCATACACACACGCATACACACATTATTTTACATTACACACACATACACCTGTTTATTCAAACTCCCTATCTTTTCTCCCTCTCTCTCCCTCCCTCCCTCTCTCTCTCTCAAACACACACACACACACACACACACACACACACACACACACACACACACACGCACGCACGCACACACACACACACAAACACACACGCGCAAGCGCGCAAGCGCACACACACACACACACACACACACACACACACACACACACACACACACACACACCACATTCACATCTGTGCACACATTCACAAACACATACATGGAACCCCCCTCCCCCCCCACAAATTTGTAACAGACTCTCTCTCTCTCTCTCTCTCTCTCTCTCTCTCTCTCTCTCTCTCTCTCTCTCTCTCTCTCTCCCCCCCCTCTCTGACATCTTTCAGACATATCTCTCTCCCCCCCCCCTCCCCCCTCTGTATTCTAGCTTTAGTGCACAGAGGAGAAAGATTGCATGATACTGACAGCTGAATCTGGTCTCCACAAATGGTTGACTGTGTTTAACCAGGGTGTTTTGCCAAGCACGACCCTCCATTTTATCCCAGCAGGACTTATTGGATCAGCATCTGCATTGCTCACATGTCACATTCTGTGAAACCCAGTCTGGTAATCCTGCGAAAGGCACAAGCTCAGAACATATGAAGCATGAAACGCCAAAACAACTGTATGCTGGGGTGTACATGGTTTGGACAGATACGAGCATGTCAAGTGACAAGATTTTGTTGTATTTAAGTCTAGGGATAAGGAAGCAGCACGCATGCGCGCGCGCACACGCGCACACACACACACACACACACACACACACACACACACACACACACACACACACACACACCACACACACACACACACACACACACACACACGCCCCCCCCCCCCCCCCCCCCCCCCCCCACCCACACACACACACACGTCAAATGCATAGGAAAATATCGAAATCGTCATCACCATCATTTTCCCCACCCTTACCATCACAGCCAATGCTGAAACCTTGACAAGAATGACTGCAACAAAAGCAGCCACAGATTTCACTTAAGCTAATCTTGTTCACCTTTCCCATGGGTGACCTGTAACAACTACCACTACACATTCATGTGTTCCTCATAGACACACAGTGCTTGCTGTGCATGGCAAGTGATGACTGTGTCTGACTTCTGATGGATATCACACTCCGTTATCTCGTTTATCTCCAGTCAGGAGGAAGTACAGCCTTCCTTGGCTCTGTCCCAGTAAGTCGATTGACTGTGGCATTTGTGCAAACGCGTACGATGCCAAAGTGTCTTGGTTAAAGTTGTAGTCAGCATGTTTCAAGTTTGCTGCTGTCTTGAGAAGCTCATCAATCCTTGGAACACCATGACTATGTTATCTTTTTTTTTTAATCCAGGAAAGGTATTGTTACAACAGGGTGGGAAATGATTCTTTTCTGTTTTCAAAATTGGTGTTCTATGTTGTCATTTTCTTTGTGCTTGGTTGTTGTTGTTGTTTGTTTGTTTATTGACGTTGTTGTTGTTGGTGATGGTGGTGTGTGAGCGCGTAATTATGTTTTTGTCAAAGTCCCTCTGTGTTTCATTGTTTTGTTACCTTGAATTTTTGTCTAATTGTGTCTTCTTTTTTTCTTTTTGTCAGCTGATTTATTTCTAGCATTTCTCTCACCAAGAAAAAAAAATAGTACTATCCGGTGCATCCCCACTTACACCCATCTGGCGCCCAAGACTCGACTTCCAGCCAGTCTCTGGCCCTGCCACAACTTCACCTCTTTTCCTCTGCCGCCCTCCTCTTCGTCCAGTCCCTGCCCTACTCCCTGCACATTATGACCCCTAGAGTATATCAGTGTCACGCTCACGGCGGGACTGTGTTCTACATGTGTGGTTTGTTCCTTTTATGGGTGAGGGATGGATGGGAAAATTGTTTGTAATATGACAGCCAATGCTCTCTTGTTTTCTTTCTTTCTTTGTTTCTTTTTCTTCTTTCTTTGTTTTAACCTTCTCTCTCTCTCTCTTCTTCCCTCTCTCTCTCCCTCTCCGTCTGTGTGT
>JADBJO010004605.1:145000-152500 GCA_016801955.1 Conus betulinus
TGACCAAGAAGATGGAGGAGCTTGAGACGAAGACCGACGATCTTGAGGGGAGATCCAAGCGGAACAACCTCATCATCTATGGACTGCCACGTCAGGAAAATGAGACTCCTGTGGACTGTGAAAATGTTTTGAAGGACCTCATTACCAATACGTTAGAGTTGTCCCAGGATTTTGAATTCGATAGGGGTGCATCGATTGAACAATAGGCAGGACTCTCCCGTGATTGCTAGGTGTGTGTGTTTTTTACAAGCAGAAGCTGGACATTCTCAGCAAAACGTAAACTACAAGGAACAAACACTTTCATTGGAGAGGACTTCTCGACCAGGGTGCGAGAGCTGAGGAAGAAGTTGACACCTCACCTCAAGAAAGCCAGAAGTGATGGTAAACGGGCTACGTTAGTCTTTAACTACCTCCTTATCGACGGCAAGCGATTCACCATAGGTACTGACAATGGGCTGGTTGAATTATCAAGATAGGAACTCGGCCGGTCCAAAGTTAGTCTTTGTGATGTGTCCTTAACAGTGAAGGGAACAACGGTGAGCTGACACCGGTTGTTTCAACCCGGCGCTGTGTATCGACAGCTCGTGAAACGAGCCGTGAGGTCGTGTGTTGTGAGGGAAGCTCAGTAATGTCAGTGCCGGTAGAAAATGTTAGCAACACAGATGCTGATGTGTCTGATGGAAATGCTTGTTTGATATCTTTGTCCTCTAAAAATGATGAATTATGTAATGGTGACACTTGTAATAAAATGAATTTTTTTCGTTTCTTCATTGGAATGTTAATGGATTGCTCTCAAAAATGCAGAATAATGATTTTATCTCTTATGTGTCTGGTTTTGATTTTGTATGTTTTGTCGAGACGTTTGTAGATTTTTTTTCAGTCGCCTGTGTTCTCTGGGTACACAGTTTACTGTACACGTGCATTAAAGTTTACGGCACGAGGAAGGCGTTCCGGTGGGCTGGTGTGTCTTGTAAAAAATGAGATCCGTCCCTTTTTTTTACGCCTTTGGATATTGTATCTGATTTGTTCTGTGCTTTTCTTGTTGACAAATCTTTGCTTGGTACCTTAAAACACGTTATCTTCGTATGTGCATATGTGCCTCCGGAGGGGGCGCCCTACTATTCCTATTTTGATCAAGAAAACGGGGTTTCCTTGTTAGAAGAATTTCTATGTGATTGTTTACTTTTTGTTAAAAACGATGTGGATGTGATAGTGTGCGGTGACTTGAATAGCAGAATTTCAAATTTCTCGTGTGTGATTTTTGAAGAGAGCATGTTTACAAGCAATGATCAACATAAAAGTGGGCCACCTCATGTACGAAATTCAGAAGATGTTGTCCTGAATAATTATGGAAAGCTGTTAATTAACATGTGCACTGCTTTGAAATTGTGTATTTTAAATGGAGTGTGTAAGGGCGACTTTCAAGGTCGCTACACATACATATCCGACAGCGGTAGCAGTGTGAATGACTACTATTTTTTGATGTCTTATGATTTGTTTTCTACCACTTCCAATAGTTGCGAGATGCATGTGTCTGAGAGAACAGAGTCAGACCACATGCCTTTAGAACTGAATTTGCTTCCTCATATCATAACTGTGAGCCCGTACAGGTAAACAACAGGCGCTGTACTATTGAAAAATTTGTCTGGAGCGAAGCTCATGCTGATTTGTTTAAAAATGTAATCCTTTCCCATGAAATGCAAGTGCGCATGCAAGAGGCAGTAAGACTGGTTGATAATAATATCGAAGAAGCGTTAAGTGTGTTTTAATTCTTGTATAAAAGAGGCTGGGGAATGTATGAAGAAAAAGGTTTGTATTGGAAAATGTCAGAAAGAAGACGACTGGTATGATATGGAATGTCTAGCTAACAAAAGAAATGTTCGTAATAATTTATTAAACAGATATCGACGTTCTTTGTCAATACCGTCTCGTGTAGCCTACTGCAAAGCTAGGCGAGAGTATAAGCATCTTTTAAAAAGAAAAGAAAAGCAATATATGATATTCTGTTGACAGAATTACTTACGTCTGTAAATAAGAAAGATTTTTGGGACTGTGTACACAAAATTTCCAGAAAAAGGAAGCAACCCGTAAATGATATAAGTTTAGAAACATGGTCTCATCATTTCAGAGATCTGCTAGAAGGAAACGCTGGGTCTCATAATGATCTGGGAAATGAAAATTACATTGATGAATCTGCTCATGACGATGACAATCTAAACCGTCCAATTTCCAAAGAGGAAGTTATTGTTGCGCTAAGAAAGGTAAAACCTCGCAAAGCTGCTGGTCCAGATGGAATTATCGGTGAACTGATAAAAAGTGCGTGCCAGTCAAGTTTATTTCTAGATTTTCTGGTTAAATTCTTTAACTCCTTATTTGATCAAGGGGTATATCCCAGAAGTTGGTCCGAGTCTATTGTCATCCCATTGTGTAAAAAAGGTGATTCAAACGATCCAAATAATTACAGAGAATTTCATTGTGTAATGTTGGCAGTAAACTGTACAGTGCTATTATCAACAGAGATTACAGGAATGGGTGGAAGAAAATAACATTACCGGGGAATTTCAAGCTGGGTTCAAGAAAAACTATTCTACAGTTGATCACATGTTCACATTAATGGCATTTGTACAAAAACAGTTTTGCTTAAATCGTAAATTATATGTTGCATTTATTGACTTCGAGAAGGCTTTTGATTCAGTCAATAGAACCTTGCTGTGGCCTATCCTGTTTAAAAATGGTATCCATGGAAAACTTTATAAATGTGTTATAAGTATGTATAATTGTGTAAAAGCAAGAGTGCGAGTGCGATCTGGTGATGCTCTAACAGACTATATAAATTGCACTTCTGGTGTGTGAAACAGGGCGATGTCTGTAGCCCTGTTCTGTTTTCTTTATTCATAATGAACTAACACAGGAGGTTATACATTGTGGAAGGCACGGTGCACATTTCATAAATGACGTTTGTGGAAATTTTCATTCTTCTTTTGGCTGATGATGTGGCCTTGGTGTCAGAAACAGTGGTTGGATTACAAACCCAGTTAAATACTTTGCAAAGAGTTGCTGCTTCATTAGAATTAAAGGTTAATATGGCAAAAAGTAATATAATTGTATTTAGAAAGGGCGGATATCTAGCAGCGAGGGAAAGATGGACGTACAATGGGTCTACAATGCCTGTTGTCAATGTGTATAAATACTTAGGAATATACTTCTCAACGCGTTTGAGTTTTGTCTTCGCTTGCAAAGATTTGGCCAGCAGAGCAAAAAATGCGTTACTCTGCATACTAAAGAAATTATCATGCTAAATAACGATTCTCTTACTTTGTTTTTGAAGTTATTTGATGGCCAGGTTCAACCTATGGTACAGTACGGAGCTGAAGTATGGGGGCCTCGATGCAGTTGCTGCAGTACACTGTGAAAAGTTACATCTGTTTGCTTTGAAGAAATTTCTTGGTGTATCATCGCAAACGCCAAATGATTTGGTATATGGTGAAACGGCTAGATTTCCTATATATTTGAATTCCATTATTAAGTGTGTTCGATATTGGCTGAAAATTACTCAGATGCAAGGTCACAGATTCCCATATAAAGCGTATCGGATGTTGTTAGAATTGGACGACAGAGGTAAGTAAAAAACTGGGTGACTAATGTGAGAATGAAACTGTGTGAATACGGTTTCGGATTTGTATGGATGAACCAAGGTGTTGGTAATATGAGTGCTTTTATCCAGGTATTCCGTGAAAGACTCGTTGATTGCAGTTGGCAAAATTGGAATTGTCATGTACAGAACAGTGACAGATTTGAATTATATAGAACGTTTAATAATCTACGCTGTTTACCTGTATATATATCAATGAAAATGGACAAACATTTAAAAACGCATCATGACTGACTAAGTTTAGATTTGGTGTTTCCGATCTCTTTACTCTCATTTTTCGTTATAGACAGTCATGTAGTAGAAATTTGATCTGTCCTTTGTGTCGAAATGCAAAAGAGGATGAAGTTCATTTTGTATTGGCTTGTCCAGTACTAGACGAACTTAGACAGGAATTCATCTCAAGAAAGTACTTCAATAATCCATGCCTTTTCAAATTAACCTTGTTAATGTCGTCATCAAATGAAAACACGGTTAAAAACATATATATATATATATATATATATATATATATATATATATATATGTGTGTGTGTGTGTGTGTGTGTGTGTGTGTGTGCGTGTGTGTGTGCGTGTGTGTGTTTCATTAGTTAAAAAAAATAATAATTTCTAATCTTTACTGCTTTTTTTTTTTTACCACAAAATCTCTTTGTGTTTCAACTATTTTCACTGTGAGACGCATTCAACGTCAAAACGTTCCTTCTCATGCATTCTTGATATTGAAATTTGAATGCATTTTTCCTCTTGGAGATGATCCAGTACGTCAAAAAGTGCAGTGTTTTGTATTGAGATGACTCAGTACTTCCAGTTTTGCTTCTAGAAATGGTTGCCATGTCCCCACCTTCAAGTAATAGCAATTGCCTCTGAGAAGCTTCCGGCGCCTGCTTTGTATGGTAAACAGTGGTAGCCTCCTACGCTGAAAGAAACCACACTCTGTCACCTTTACCTTCAGCCCTACGAAACCAAAGCATCCATGGGTTCTGTCCCAAAGTGCCCATCGCTGAAACACGAACAGTACCAGAATGGTGACCTGTGTCTCTATTAGATAACCATTCAATACCTTCCAGACTAGCCTTTCTCCTGAGAATTTTATGTAGAGGGAAAAATCCAAATCACCAGAAAGCTTTCGCCTGAGGTGTCGATCCATATGGGAAAGCCACTGATTACCATAAACTGAGCAACAATTCTTGTTTATTCCAGTTGTACCTCGAAGTTTTCTTCTCAATTCTTTTCCTTGCTCATTTTTCCTGTTTCTTTCTCCATTTTAGAAACACTTTTTCTTTTTTTTTTTTTTTTTTTTTTACTTCATTCATCTACCTTCCTAACTTTCGTTCATTCCAAAGGTCATTTGACTTAGCTTCTTATTTCTTGTTTTTTGTTAGGCACTTTGTTATTCTCATTTTTAAAACTCCTGGATTTGGCTTCTTTTGGATTTTGATACTAATGTTGCAGCTTTTTTTATAATCATGTTTGCACATAACGCATAAGCTTCCTATACGTCATAAAGTGATCACTTTTCTTGATCTTTTGGTAATGCAAGCTTCACAAATACCACGAAATAATTATCATGTCCTGCACATCTTGCCCATCAAAATTACTACCGGTACAACATAGTAACATTAAAACAAGTTAAACATGACAAATGTATCATCTCTTTTCAAACACATATACGCTTGTTTGCAAGAGTATACCTCACCCTCATCCCACCATGAAAACACGCGTCCTGATAAAGTGTGCTGACAGATATGACAACCCCATTGCCATCAACAAAACCAAATCGAAACAATCACAGCAACTATGTTGTATGCAGATGCTCTTCCGAAGTGTAAACCCGTCTTCATAGTTTAGAAAGAGAGGGGGTTATTTACCGCCAAGGACATGGACAAACGAAGTGCAGGACAAGGCACTAGACCCGAGAGGTCGCCAAGGACATAGACAAACGAAATACAGGACAAGACACTAGACCCAAGAGGTCGAAATGCATTAGCAGTGTCGTGTCCTGTACTTTGTTTGTCGATGTCCTTGGCGGTAAATAACCCCCTCTATTTCTAAATGTTGATTCATTTTCTCCCCTCGGTCACTCGTTTTGAAACTTAACTGCCTTCACAGGCACAGATTTTTAGGTGGCAAGTCCCTATTAAGTCTACGTGGCAAGTTGCGACTGCATCCAACTGCAGAAGGAGCCATACTCTATTATCACCTTTACCTCCATCAGCTGCCGAAAGAATAAAGCGTCTCCGTGTATGTTTCTAGGGAATGTGTTGCGTGAAGAGGTCATGGAAATATCGATAGAGCCAGAACACTGAAACAATATCAAAATATCCAAATATGCTGGTAACTGTGGTGTCTCCGCATGAATAATAATTAAAAAAAAATTGAACATAATGAAATGGAAACAAATCTGATTTGTTCTCGTTCTTAGTGCTTTACTTTTCTCTCTTCTATTCTTTGTAGTGCTGGAGAGGAGGTGAAGGAGGGAAAGGCAAGAAGAGAAAGAAAATGCGGGGGAACGGAAAAAGAATGGGGAGGTGGTAAGTAGAGCGGCGAGTTGCACAGTATTATCGATGAAAGCAGCACGAATAAGAAAAGGGATGTTTGGATCTATTTCCAGACAAGTCGTTTCGTTTTCTTTTGTACACAGGTGGGTTTTTCTAAGGGCTAACATGCCCCACACCCCTATACAACCACAGATAGTCCTGGCAGGCTCTTGGAGCTTCGGTTGCTGTGCAAGCGGTGACCATGTCCAACCTTGAGAGAAACCACACTCCGTTATCTGCCTGCTTTATCTCCAGTCACAGGAAAACAAAGAGTTCTGTCCCATAGGAATCATTGGCTGCGGAGGTCTAAGACACATACTTTGGTATTAGAATGTAGAATCGTGTTTCCGTAAGGGGGTATTCAATTCCTTCATCGTCTGCGGCTGTCTTCAGAAGTTGTGGTGTAGACAAACTTCCAGATCCCCTGAGCGCCCTCGACTGCGGTGCCTTTCCAGGCAGAAAAGCTGCTGACTGTGATAAAACCGGGTGTGATTCATATCTGCCTCCATTGTTTTTGTGATCTTCTTCTTTCTTCTCCTTCTTCTTCTCCTTCGTCTTCTCTCTCTTCTTCTTCTTCTTGTCAATACTTGCTTTTTTTTAGACTTCTTCTTCTTCTTCTTCTTTTTTCTTCTTTTTCTTTCTTCTTCTCTTCTTCTCTTCTCCTCCTCCTCCTCTTCTTCTTCTTCTTCTTTCTTCTTCTTCTGTCAGATTTATCATCTATTGCTGTTCCCAGCTTTTCTTTGCTGTTTTTCGTCCTCTAGACCGTATTCTTGTTCACCTGAATTAAAAATAGAGAGATAGATAAATGGAGAGAGAGAGAGAGAGAGAGAGAGAGAGAGAGAGAGAGAGAGAGAGAGAGATACAGATGGAGAGGCAGACAGACAGGCAGACAGACAGAGTGATAGATAGATTGGTGTGAAATCAGATGCGATAGCTGCAGTTATTTCATTCCTGTGAATTTTTGTTTAACATTTCTTCAACATCTCTCTCTCTCTCTCTCTCTCTCTCTCTCTCTCTCTGGTTTCTTTCAAAGCCATCAATCACATTCATGTTAACGTTCACACACACACACACACACACACACACACACACACACACACACACACACACACACATACACGCACGCACGCATATGCACATGCACACACGCACGCGCGCGCGCCCCCCCCCCCCCCCCCCCCCCCACACACACTGTTTGTATCTCTCTCTCTCTCTCTCTCTCTCTCTCTCTCGCATGCACGCAGTTGCACAGGCGCACGCGTGCGCGCGCGCGCGCGCGCGCACACACACACACACACACACACACACGCATGT
>JADBJO010004605.1:162500-170000 GCA_016801955.1 Conus betulinus
AGACGTAGACAAATTGTGTTCAATGTTGCTGTTTTCTTCCTTCTGTGTTTCTCTCTGACAATTTTGCTTCCTGTTCCCCTTTTGGTTGATTGATTGATTGATTGGTTGGTTAATTGATTAAGTGAGTGAGTGAGTGAGTGAGTGCTTGGTGCACGCATGTGTGCTTATATGTATGTATGTATGAGCATGCGTGTACGTGTGTGTGTGTGTGTGTGTGTGTGTGTGTGTGTGTGTGTGTGTGTGTGTGTGTGTGTGTGTGTGTGTGTGTGTGTGTATGTGTGTGTGTGTGAGTGTGTGTGTGTGTGTGTGCGCGCGCGCGCGCGTGCGCGTGTTGATACGTACATGTGTGCTTAGATTAGTGTAGACCTGTTACCAGTTTAAAGGACTATAGAGAAGAAGCGAGGGAAGAGAGACATAAAACATTAAGCTGAACGAGATTTTTATCAACGTGTGATAAGTGACAAGGTGATCGATAAGCAGGCGATTAGTTAGCAAACGCACGCGCCTCATTTTCTGTGATTCAGGCTGACAACATAATTGTCTGAGAACATAACTACACGAATGTCCAGTACTAGCAAAAATTAGCAGCATTAAAGCTGTTAGGATATTCTGCTTGTACTTCTAACTCTTTCATAACGTACATGTGTTATCATTTCCACTGGAAGAGGAGAGAATTAATGCGACTTTCTCCATGAACTGACTCTTTGGGTGGACACACGATCTGTTCGAGCCTGGCGGGAAGTCTTTCCTGTAAAAGGCAAACTCTGGCAACAAATTAAAAACTCATTGCTGTAGCACAAAATTCACAAAGACAAACTGACTGTTGCAAGAGTTGTTGTCCCTTAACCACTCTCTCTCCCCCCTCTCTCTCCCTCCCTCTCTCTCTATCTCTCTATCGTTCTCTGTCTCTCTCTCTCTCTCTCTCTCTCTCTCTCTCTCTCTCTCTCTCTCTCTCTCTCTCTCTCTCTGTCTCTCTCTCTCTCTCTCTCTCTCTTCCTGTTCTTCTGTCTGTCTGTCTGTCTGTCTGTCTGTCTGTCTGTCTCTCTCTCTCTCTCTCTCTCTCTCTCTCTCTCTCTCTCTCTCTCTCTCTCTCTTTCAGACAACCAAGACCTCACTTATTCTTAGTTTATGAGAAAAAAAAAAAAACCTCGAGAATTACTTAGAAAGAGAGAGGGTTAGTTACTGCCAAGGACGTAGACAAAGTAAGGACAAGACACAGGTGTCTTGTCTTGTCCTGCACGTTATTTGTGTATGCACTTAACGGTAACTAATCCCGTCTCTTTCTAAATTTTGTTCGATTTTCCGCCACCAGTCACTCCTTTTTGAAACTCGACAATAATGTCATAGCACGGCCACTGGAAATGCTTGAAATATTCCAGGAACAATATACGATATCTTCTGGAAGGTTCGTACACGTACTTAAAGCTTTGGGGCCTGTCAAGAAACTGCTGAGATCATTAGGTGTTTCCCTTGCATATGCAATATTCAGTGATACTTATAAACGTCACATGGAACAACTCTTTGCAACACCTAAAAGAAAGCACAAATATGTCATTAAAAACTAGCCAAGCATTCAAGAGAAAGTCAGTCTGCTTGCGTTTAACACGTGTGTAGTGCTGGCTACTTGGGACATGGTATATATACACACTCAACAGTCAGCCTATGCTATGCTACGGGGGGAGAGGGGGGGGAGAGAGAGAGAGAGAGAGAGAGAGAGAGACAGACAGACAGACAGACAGACAGACAGACACAGACTCAGACTCAACTCAACTCAACTCAAATAGTTTAATTGCAAAGGCCACCGACCTATCGCAATGAGGTCAAGAACAAAAGTAGAATACACACGCGCGCTCGGCGCATATACTGAAAATTATGAAAGAAAATATTTGCATAACAAAATGTTCTTCATTAAATTATTCTGGCATAGGTGTGTAAACTGATAACAGTTCCTCTCTTCGTTTTAGTGCTTTGAAAATGAACATGGCTACACAACGACAAAGAGAGACAAAGAGAGACAGAGAGAGAGAGAGAGACAAAGACAGAGACAGACAGACAGACGGAGAGAGAGGGGGGAAAGAGGGAGACAGAGAGAAATAGAGAGAGAGAGAGAGAGAGAGAGAGAGAGAGAGAGAGAGAGAGAGAGAGAGAGAGAGAGAGAGAGAGAGAGAGAGAGAGAGAGATCGACAGAGAGAAAGAGAGAGAGAGAGAGAGAGAGGAGAGACAGAGAGATAGAGACAGAAAGAAGAGAAACAGACAGACAGACACTGACGCACAGAGAGAGAGAGACAGAGACAGAGAGATCGTAGCATTGGAGATGTGAGGAGAGAATTTTGGCAGATTAAGAATGAACAAGGACATCGCTTTCAAAATACCGGCTTTCCAAATTAAACGTCCCTAACGGATGTTGCTATTGATTGATTTGTTTACTGATTTATCTTATGTCGTCCAGGGAAGTTATCAAGGTGGTGTTGGAGGAAGGGAGAGAGCGGGACAGCATGGAGGTGGGAGGGAAGGTAGGAGAACGAGGGGGTAAGACAGAAGCTGGGGATAGAAGGTTTGACAGAGAGAGAGAGAGAGAGAGAGAGAGAGAGAGAGAGAGAGAGAGAGAGAGAGAGAGAGAGAGAGAGAGAGAGAGAGAGTTAAAATGTCGGTCCCACTGTCTCGTTTAATCTCCATGCGACCGCCCAGCCATTACGCACAGTAATCACAAAAACAGGAAGCCCACTGCCTAATTTTGCTTAGCCGGCAATAATTATGATATCATCTAGGATCAAAGCCACCACTCATTTTGCCGTGCTCATCTCTGCAAGCAAACAACTTTTCACTCCTAGTTCGTTCCCATTGTTGAGATTAACCCTGTTCAAATGTCAACCACGGCAACTCACATTAAAAACTGATATCTAGTAATTAACCTAATCAGTTGCTGTGGATTAAAACTGATGTAAGCCGTTTCTCATTGAAGAGTGAAGGGAATGGCACTAAAAGAACGACGTGAATGGGATTGGCGAGAACAGACGCAGGATTCAGCTGTCACTCTTCCTCTCATTACCAAATTAAACTTAATGGATAAAGAAATGAACAATGTTAATAAAGCCTGTTGCTATAGGGGATTAACGTTCCTGCCGGGAGTTGAAATTGTGAGCGCGGGTTGGGGTCAAATTAAAGCGGGTAAAATCACCTGTGCACACATCACACGCGCAAGATGTGCATGCCAGTTCTCTCTCTCTATCTCTGACTCTGTCTCTCTTTGTCTCGGTCTCTCATTTCTCTCTCTTTTCTCTCTCTCATACACACACACACACACACACACACACACACACACACACACACACACACACACACACACACACACACACACACACACACACACACGTACGTGCGCTCGCGCTCGCACACATGCACACAAACATATTCGTGTGTACATACAGAGAGAGAGAGGGGGGAAGAAAGAGAGAGAGAGAGAAGAGAGAGAGAGAGGGGGGGAGGGGGATTTAAGGATGAACGACAAAGACATTACGTTCAAAATACCGAGTTTCCATTCAAGCGCCCACAACAGACGTTGTTTGTGATTGATTGATTTATTTTTTTTATTCATCTCTGACATCGTCCGGGAAAATTGTGAACGAGGGTTAACCACGACAATGGGAATGAACTGGAAGTGACGGTTTGTTTGCTGAAAGAGACGAGGATGTGATCATGCACGATGGCATTGACCATAGTAAAATCATTCCGCGGCAAAACCAGAACTGGGCTATGTGTTTACCGTTTGGGGATTTCTGTACTTGTTGGCAGATACATGAAGATTAAACAAGACTGTGAGACTGATGTCTTTGAATCCCCCCCCCCCCTTCACAACACACACACACACCACACACACACACACACACACACACACACACACACACACACACACACTCACGCACGCACGCACGCACGCACGCACGCCACACACACACACACACACACACACACACACACACACACACACGCGCACACACACACACACACACACACACACACACACACACATACACACACGTGTACACACCACCCACACACACACACACACACACACACACACACACACACACCACACACACACCTACACACCCACACACACACACACACACACACACACACAACACACCACACACACACACACACACACAGAGCAGAGGCGTATGAAGGGGAGAGGGCGGGGGGAAGAGTAGGAAAGGGGCTGGGGGTAGGAGGTTCGACATGCGTTTCAAAAGTCATTTGCAGAGATTGCTTCCCTTTGCTGTTTCTGGCGTAACAGACGTGACTTGAGTTTCATCATTCAGGAGAATGAATGTATTTTACTGCATCAAAAAGGCAAAGGAGAGATCGATGGCCATATCCTCCGTGGGCCTTTGATATATTACATACAGGACACGTCTCTCTCTCTCTCCTCCTCTCCTCTCTCTCTCTCTCTCTTCTCTCTCAGCCCCCTCCCCTCCTCTCCCCTCCCCGTCTCCTCTCTCGCCCCCTCTCTCTCTCTCTCTCTCTCTCTTTCAACCCGTATATTGAGCTGAAAATGACAACAGACAGTAAAAGTGAATTGATCGGGTTACTTTGTCCTGGCATTGCTTGTCACTGCTTTTGATACAGTGTCAGAAATGAAAAAAAAAATGCTTACCTGCTCGTCTATGCAACATTGGTAAAGAAGACGAATGAACTTACTGCCCTTACTTAATGATCTTAGCGTCCAAATGCATTCAACAAAACTACCACAAGGTTCCATGCAATTTCAAACTAACTTTGCTACAGCCGACATGGCATGAGACTATATTGAAAAAACATGTAGCAATGTACAATTATCAGGCGCTTCATAGGTTGGCAATTGTGACTTCGTAGAATGTTATGTTAGTGTATACAACAGAGAATCATATTTTGTTGATTGATTGTTAAACTTGTATGCCTAACTGGATTCTTTTCTCTTGCTTTGTTGTATGAAGACCCCCCCCCCCCCCCCTTCCCCTCGGTAAGGGGCCCGGGCCTTCATCTTAACATATTTTTTCAGTATTTTTGTGTGTTGAGACTCTCTCTCTCTCTCTCTCTCTCTCTCTCTCTCTCCCTCTCTCTCTCTCTCTCTCTCTCTCTCTCTCTCTCTCTCTTTCGTTTCTCGCGAACGCCATAGTATGTTTCTCCACACACACACACACACAAATACATACGCACATTCATGTGTGTGTGTGTGTGTGTGTGTGTGTGTGTGTGTGTGTGTGTGTGTGTGTGTGTGGTGTGTGTGGTGTGTGTGTGTGTGTGTGTGTGTGTGTGTGTTGTGTGTGTTTGCGCGAGAGCTGACACACACGCACAAATGCACAAACATAACCGAGAGAGAGACAGACAGACAGACAGACCACAGACACACAGACAGACAGAGACAGAGAGAGAGACAGAGAGAGAGAACTCACGTCTTGTTTAATCTTCATGTATCTGCCAACAACTACAGAATCCCAAAACGGTAAATACGTAGCCCAGTTCTAGTTTACCACGCTATGATTTTGTCTATGATCAATGACATCATGCATGATTACATCCCGTCTCTTTAAGCACACAATCTTCACTTTCAGGTCGTTCCCATTGTTGTGATCAATCCTCGTTCCAATGTCAATCACGAACCGATGACTACAAATTAACCTCATTAATTACTGCGGCTGGACAGCTAATCTAAGCCGTTTCTCGTCGAAGACTGAAAAGAATGGCTTTAGAAGAACGAGGTGAATAGGATTTGTGTGGGCAGATGCAACTGTCAGTCTTCCACCACATTACAAAATTAAACTTATTAATGAAGAAATGGAGAACATTTAAAAACAAAAAAAGCTGTTGGGAAGGTTGTTATTAGCGTTGCTGCTGGGAGCTGCTAGTGTTAGTGGAGATTTGGGACAAATGAAAACAGGGAAAAACACCAGCACATACATCACAAGTCCAAGCGCAGATGCCGTTTCTCTCTCTCTCTCTCTCTCTCCTCCTCCTCCTCTCTCTCTCTCACCTCTCTCCTCTCTCTCTCTCCTCTCTCTCCTCTCTTTTTGTTCACCACACCCACACACACACCACACACCACACCACACACACACACACACAACACACACACACACACACCACAACACTCTCTCTCTTCTCTCTCTCTCCTCTCTCGCTCTCTCTTCTCCTCGCCTCTCTCTCTCTCTCTATATATATATATATATATATAATATATATATATATTATATATATACACTGACGACTGCACACCAGCAAGAAACAGCGCTGTAGGTTTTATCACTTACATTTTAATCAAAGTTTTAACAGATGTGCGCTCCCAACCCGGTTGAGCACTTTTTAAAAAATTATTGTGGTTAGCAACACAATTATATATATATATATATATATAATATATATATATATATATATTCTATATAATATATATATATATATATATATATACGTGCGAACACATACACGTGCGCACGCACACACACACACACACACAACACACACACACACACACACAACACACACACTACACACACACACACACACACCACACACACACACACACACACACACACCGCACACACGTACGCTCGCACACACACTCACTCCACTCACAGGAACTCACGCATACACGCTAGCGTCCGCGCACGCTCTCACTCACACACACACACACACACACACCACACACACACACACACACACACCACACACACCCACCACAACACACACACAACACACCACCACACACCTCACACACCACACACACACACCACACACACACCACACACACACACATTCACCACACACACACACATACAGACCACACACACCACACACACACACACACACACGCACACACACCACACACACACACACACACACACACACACACACACACACACACACCGGTGTACGTATGCACGCATCCGCACACAAATTATGCAGAGAGAGAGAGAGGAGAGAGAGAGAGAGAGAGAGACGATAGAGGAGAGAGAGAGATAGAGAGGAGAAATGACATCACAATCTCTAACGAAGTGTCATCTTACGTACCATAGTTGTTAACTTTTTTTTCCTATCTAGTCTGTGATACAAAACGTGTTCACGAACCTCTCCTCTTCTCTCTCTCTTCTCATCCTCTCTCTCTCTCTCTTCTCTCTCGTCGTCTCTCCCTCTCTCTCTCCTCATCGTTTATTCCCCCCACTAACGCTCATACGAAACTCACGCATAAAACTCAGGGCACCTCCTCACTCAACACACACACACCCACACACCACACACACAACCTACACCACAGACACACACACCCCCTCGCGCGCGCGCGCACACACACACCACACACACAAAACACACACACACACACACAACACACCACACACACACACAACACACACACACACACATTGCAACGCACACCACACACACACACACCCCACACACAAATACACACTCGCACGCACGCCCGACACAACACACACACACACACACAACACACACACACACCAC
>JADBJO010004605.1:180000-182500 GCA_016801955.1 Conus betulinus
GGATGCATGCTAGGCTTATGTACAAGGACCCACCTCCACCGAAGCTGAACTGGAAAAAAAGCATACTGGAAATTTGATAGATAACGATCAAAATTAATATATGGACAGGAAGTATACTTCTCTACATCTAACTACCTTTTAAAGAAACTGCAAAGCTTAGATAGTAAAGCTTTAAAATTAGCTTTGGGTGTTCCAGTGCACACAAACACAATGAAATGCTATAAGGGAGACAAACATTTTACCTCTTAATGAACAACGAACGTTGGATGTGTCCAAATACGTTGTAAGAGGCCTATCTGTAAAAAAAAAACTCTGTTACTGATGAAATTCTTATGGATTTCCAACAAGGAATACCCCAAAAGGTCTAAAAAATATATCATACATACAGCCAATTAGAAATTTCACTTGTGAGCTTATGTCCGAATGTAGTATTGATATGATGATGCAATTTCGGAGGTTCCTATTGTTCCTCAAATGCCCCCATGGGAGCATCTCAACGCAAAAAATTGATGATGAATATACTACTTTGAAGAAAGATGACAATGTAAATATTCTAGTAAATGAAGTTCGAGAACATCTCGAAAAGACTTATCCAAATCATTTAAAAATATTTACAGATGGTTCAGTAATGGAAACGTCTGACAGTGGTGCTGGATTCACTATACCATCCTTAAATGTGCAAAAGTCTTTCTATCTAGGCAGAGAATTTTCAATTTATACATCAGAGCTATATGCAATTATGAAAGCTCTGAATTATATCTTATATGACACGCCAGTATCATTTTATAGTGTGCTATTTTGTGTTGATTCAAAATCAGTTTTACAATCATTAAAGCACTGGAAATCTAAAATTAGAACTGATATTCTTTTTGAAATTAAGCATCTGTTACATTGTTTACTTCCCGAGGTATAGCAGTTGATTTTGCTGGGGTTCCTTCACATTGTGGCTTTAAAAAGGGAATGAATTAGCAGACAAATTGGCAAAGCAGGGAGCTTGTACAATTTCTGAAACACCCTTCAACAAAGTCGTAAATGTTTCTCCGCATGAATTGATCCAGCGATTGGAAAAAGAATATGCGGAAGAAACATCTTAATGAGAAATTATTCGTTCTGCCATCATGTCCAAGGGTATCTAGCCAATTAATTCATAAATTACGGTTAAATACATGGAATACAAAATATTCACGAGGCATAGCGTGTATATGTCAGGGAGGAATATCTCAATTCGTCATCTTTTATTTGAATGCCCTATACTAACCCCAGCTTATAAGGAGAAGAATATTTTTTATAAACAATTCTGACAATGTTGATAGTGTGGTAAATATAACCCTTGCTTTTTTGATATTGCTTTGGTTATTGCTCAGTCCCCAGTTGCAAAAACTATTGTGAAAAAAGACATTTGAGATATGTGTGTTAATAGTTTTTTTTTTTTTTTTTTTTTTTTTTTTGTTTTTGTTGTGTGGGGGGGGGGGGGTGGGGAAGGTGCTGATAGTACAATGGAATGTATATTGCAGTTTAAAGGTCTAACATCATCTTGTGATGAAAAGACGTTAAATAAAACTACTGAACTGAACTGAACAAGGACCCACTGGCTAGAATACTGAACATTATCTTTCATTCAAAGCATGATCACTTTTTTTTTTCAAATGTCTCAGCAAAAAACATCGTTTTCCCAAGCCCCCCCCCCACCCCCATCCCCTGCCCCCTCCGGCTTCTCCCTCCCCGGAAATGGCGTTCAACAAGTTATGCATTCTGGTTACATTGTGTGACACTGAAAATATTTAGACACCCCCAAAAAACAAAACAAACAAACAACAAAACAAACAAAAAAACAAAAACAAACAAAACACACAAAAAACCGCTCGATTTTTGTTTCATGACGTAAATAGTTCCTTTCTGTACTAACCCCGTTTACAGCCTTTCTCCCCTTTTTTCACCCCCCTGATTTGTCGTTGATTTTGAACAGGTAGCTTATGATCATTGTGTCTGAAATTATAAATGCTCTTTTTTTTTTTACTTGCACCAACGCTTAACCCCGACGTTCTACCAAACAAAAACATGATGTGCATATACTGCATATAATATGAACCATGAAATGATCATGTCTTGTTAAGCATCAATCGTTGTTTCAGAATTAAGTGTAGTGCATGAGTTGTTGTTTCAGGATTAAATGTAGTTTATTTGTCGTTGAAGCTGCCAACTTATTCCACTGTAAAATGTATTGTGCGAGGCCGTACTTTCAGTTCTAAGTTGTTGTTGTCCTCTGTATTTTTGTAGCTGTTCCATGCAGTTTTAATGAAAGATTTGATTAAATCAGACACGGTGCAGGCACCACAGACACTGAGTTAAGGCCGGTAAAAACAAATGAAAAATAGAAGGAAAAACCCGCCTTCACCACAAAGTTAATTCAATTACAGGTCTTAGCCTTTGGCATCAATATTATGATCTGTTTTCTGCAACCTTCTGGCCGCGATCAATTTTGTGTCAGGAGACGAGATAA
>JADBJO010004605.1:187500-192389 GCA_016801955.1 Conus betulinus
CACGGGATGCAAAAACAACATAACACCATGGAACGGAATACAGCACAACAAAACACCGTAGTAGTATGGAACACAACACAGTACAGTGAAAGACAATTCGTACCGTATCCATGGGTTGCAAAGCATCACACTACTATGGAACACAACATGACACACAACCATTGCCTACAGCGCATTGCATGATCATGGGATTGGATGTATCTCAATTCAATGCGATAGAATGCCATGGTATACAACGCACATATATTAGAATGTAGTGCATCAGCGTCCGGTGCAATTCAACACCATGACTTACTATATCATACACTGAAATACCAATTAATTCAATGCAAAACAACAGCATGGAATGCAATAGCATTACAATACAACGAAAAAACATGTAATGCAATGCAAACCATTACCATAGCATACATTACAAGCAATATGAGACAATCCAATGCAATGCAATACTATACATCACAATGCCATTGAATACAACACATGGAATGCACTGTAGAATGCAATACATGTTGATATAACTTAATGCAGCATTGTTTATAATACAGCATATTAGAATGTTATAGAAGGCATTCCATTATGACACCATGGAAATAATGCAAACAAACGCCATACGATAATACATCATGTAAAGTGAAATACGTTATAGTACCATGGAATACCATGTGAACAAAAATCATAAAATACAAAACGTTCCATACATGTTATGAATACACATTGATAATCGTCTGTGAAGTAGAATATTTGCATGCAAGATACAAATTTCTTCCGCTATTCACGTTATCACTTCATTTTTGTTTATTTATTCATCATTAATCTATTTATCTATCTAATTATTCATTAATCATCTATTTGTTTATTTATATATTCATTTATTCATTTTTTTTTTTTTTTGTATGTTCAACAAATAAGTTCAGGGAGGTTACTCCTTTAATCGGCGCACATTGCTACTTCCCCCTTGCGGGGAGAAAAAAAAAAAAACGCTGTCTAAGGAACTGACTGACAGGATGGATTTAAGATTGGTTCGATCGATGTTGAGGTCTGTCCTCTCCTAAGTGCCCTTGCAGTTTCATTACTGCTTTAATCCGCTTTCAACGCCCAGTGAGGAAAAAGGATGTGAGAAAACATGCCCGTCCCCTTCCCCCTTTCAGCCATCTCCATCCTGTCCAGTTCCATGTTCTCCTCCTCCCCACCCCACCCCCCCTTCTTCATCACCACCCTGCCTCTCAATTATTCAGCCATTTGCTCTCTATCACTCACTCTCCCTCTCCTCTCCCTCTCCCCCCCTCTCTCTCTCTCCCTCCCTCTCTCCTCTCTCTCTCTCTCTCTCCTCCCGCCCTCCCGTCCCTCCTCTCCTCTCTCTCTCTCTCTCCCTCTCTCCTCTCTCTCCTCTCTCTCTCTCACATTCTCTGTGTGTGTGTATGTGTGTGTGTGTGTGTGTGTGTGTGTGTGTTGTGTGTCTGTCTGTCTGTCTGTCTCTCTCTCTCTCTCCTCTCTCTCTCTCTCTCTCTCTCTCTCTCTCTCTGGATGGGTGAGTCAAAGACTGGGTGTGGTGTTGGTGAGGGGAAGGAAACCCGAAGAATCTAGGTCAGCAAAAAGAAATGACTGCCGACAAGGTCAATGGCAAGACGCTAAGGTTCCTACAAAGGTATTTTGCACTATCCCTTTCTCCACATCTCGTGTTGAACACAAATCCAGTCGCCTGACGACGACCTGATATTTGAAGGCTCCCTCTAGACTCCATGTGGTGGGGGGCTGTGAACGCAGAGATCTGGATGTGGTTGTGTAGTGGTGGTGGCCGAAATAAACAGTTTGGATGTAATGCAGCTGAGAGTAATTTAAGACGAGACTGTTATAAACTGCCTGCAGTTCACACACACACACACGCACACACACACACACACGCAGAGTTCCTTTGAAAGCACTTAAAAACCTTTCTGTTTACGTTACTACATTATGGTGTTGTGAGAATAAATCACAGCAACCTTATTTTGGGGTCAACTTTAGGGGGTGGGGGAGGTAGCGTGGGTGTGAGTGGTGGGGCTACAGTATATACAATATATACAATGCATGCCATAAGCTAGTACAAGGGAAAAACAAACAAAGAATTCAGTTCAGATAGGTATGAAAAGAATATTTCTCGAAAGCGAAGGCTTCAGGTGCTAAATAACAGTCACATGATCCACATCACGTGACTGTTACAATCAGTGTCCTTTAGTGCAGATGCAGCGCAGCAGATGTAGGGAAGATGTCTGCAGATGTGAATGCATCACACTAGCATCCTTGGGAGATGGATACAGCTTGATGGGAGGGTGACATAGGTCTATTAAGAGTGTTCGATGGAGAAAGGACATTTTTTTCTGCCGTAGCAACTATGTACAGACCTCAACACAAGTTTAGGACCAGTGGCCATGTTTTAGAGGCCGTGGGGCATCCATAAACGTGGGCTATCATTACCAAGCCAAAGGTGGCTGAGTACAATTCAGAACTTAGCAGTCACGCTTTTTCAGGCAAGCATGGGGTTCACCACCAGACGAGCAGATAGACCCGTAAGGTAGCAACAAGCGCTATTTGGCATGGGTCACTGAGCGCAGTTCATCATGGTTTGAAGGGGTGGAAAGGGCAGAGGTGGGAGTGGTGGGCAATACTGAATGTAGGGGTGATCATGGTTCACAATAGAAATGGGGAGTGTTGATGGACAGCAAAGAAGAGAACAAAGGAGGGGGAGGAAAAAAAAAAAAGGGGAAGGGGAAGGGGGGGGAGAAGAAAGGGGGGGGGGGGGGGGAAGGAGGGGGGGGAAAAAAAAAAGGGGGGTTTGGGGTGAGGTATCATTCCCTGACATTGAGCCCATGTGGGCCCAAGGTGCCAAGGCGCTGTATTAACTGGCTCTCCATGTATTTCCTGTAGTTACCTTCTTGACGACCATTTCTCCAAAGGGCTGCCACTCTGATGTGGGAAAGATGGTGATGGTCCGAATTGAAGTGGTTTGCCACAGGAGTGTCTTTTCCTGTGAGGATGCTGTCTCTATGCTCTTTAAAACGTTCATTTAGAGATCTGTATGTTTCACCCACATACATCTTGGGACAAAGGGTACAGCTAAGAATATAGACTATATTTTGAGTCTGGCAGGTGAAGTGGGACCTCATGTGGAAGCTGCGTCCGGATGGGCCTTGCACAGTAGTTGTTGATTAAGAAAGTCACAGGTTTTTACATTTGGGTTTCTTGCACTGGAAATTGCCTGGTTGGGTTGGGGGGGATGATGAAGGGTGGAAGTAGAGTGCATCAGGTGGTCACCAAGGTTTTTGTCCCTTTTGAATGCCACCATAGGTGGTAGACTGAAAATGCTTTGGAGAGCTGGATCCTCCTTCAGGATAGTGAAGTTGCGGAGCAGAACGTTTTTTCACAAATAGATTGTGTGGATGGTAGGTCAGAGTGGCAATGCATCGGTCATTGTCTGTAGTCTTTTCCTTGTCTTGTAGGAGCTGGTGTCTGGGGATGGACTGTGCTCGTTCAAGGGCCATCTGAACTGTAGCTTGTGGGTAGCCTCTAGTGTGTGAAGAAGGTAGTCATGGCCGCTGCTTCTTTGGTGTAATTCATCATCGGTGCTACATAGTCTGCGAAGTTGAGAGGGAAGAGTCCGAGATTTCGTATGTGGACAACACGCCGCCCGTTTTCGTTTCTTAACGCTCCGTCTCCCTCTCCGTTCGTTTCTCTCTCTCTTCTCTCTCTCTCTCTCTCTCGCTCTCTCTCTCTCTATCTCTCTCTCTCTTCTCTCTCTCTGTCTCTCCAGGATCTAGTGTTGCTCCACATCTTGGGAAATGTGTCCATTTAAATCATCATCAAAGTCAAGGCAACAGTTTCCTTGACGGCTTAAGCACAATTTAATTTGTGCAGATCGAAGGTTGAGAGCTGACACTTCCTTCAGTTTTCATCCCCTCTCTTCTGCACTTCCCATCCGGCACCCTTGGTTTGATGCTAGTAGGAGAGTAGAATTAGACAATTCGCGTGCACGCGCGCGTGTGCGTGTGTGTGTGTGTGGTGTGTATGTGTTTATGTGTGTGGTGTGTGTGTGTGTGTGGTGTGTGTGTGTGTGTGTGTGTGTAAGTGTGTGGTGTGTGGTGGTGTGTGTGTGTGATGTGTTTGTGTGTGTGTGTGTGGCGTGCGTGCTCTTTATATGTTGTGTGTGTGTGTGTGTGTGGTGTGGTGTGTTGTGTGTGTGTGTGCACTTTGGGAGGGTTGGAAAGGTATTGTTGTGGAGCGTGACGGCAGTCGTTTATTAACGCACATTACGAGGAAGAACTCTCTCTCTCTCTCTTCTCGCTCTCTCCTCTCTCTCCCCTCTCTCTCCTCTCCTCTCTCTCCTCTCTCTCTCTCTCATCTCCTCTCTTGTCTTCTTTCTGTGGTCACTGTCAAAAACGCCCGGTTTGAAAATTCTCTGGCCTTTCTCTGTCTCGTCACTGTGGACCATAATTTTTTACGAGGTGTGAAATACAATAATTTCTATGGGTGCAACTCCGTCAATCGATCAATCGTCACGATGGATACAGCTATTTTGACGAGGTTGACAGCTTACAAGCTAAGGAATCGGTGCTCAGGCTTCAATCGCGCCACTTCACTCAGTTTTCTGTGGCCCCGTCTTAATGGATGGGGGGAGAAGGATGACGCCTGTCGTCAATGCCGTTCGAGAACTCGACCATGATTTAAAAAAAATTATAAAAATCACACAAAACCGAACATGCTTACATTCCCTTTTTTTTTTTCTTCCTTCCTTTCTTTTTCCCTTCTGTGCCACTGTGGGTGTCACGGTCGGTGAAATCATATCCCTGACATCGTGTTTAAAAAAAGGAGATAGAAATAAGGAAAGAAAAACGATTTACTGTAACTGATTCTAA
>JADBJO010004606.1:0-2500 GCA_016801955.1 Conus betulinus
AAAGCTTGCGATTCGATGTTAAGGAAAGTCGTCAACATCAATTCCTATTGAACATGATACAAAGGATAAGCTTTATAGCTGTATGAGAAGTATGTATGAAATCACGAAAGCCAGAATAAATAGTGCTAGCGGCGCTGGGTTTAGTCTTTATACCATACGTACGGAGGTTGTTAAACAGGGTTATGTTTGTAGTCATCGTTTATATTCCTCTTTTATCAATGAATTAGCCCTCCTTCAGATCATTGAAAAAGTTGTTATGGAGTTGCATTTAATTTAACAGAACAATGTATTTTACTATCCGCAGACGATATTGTGTTGTTCTCTGAAAATCTTGTTGGTTTACAAACAGCTGAATAGTTTGTTCTGTGCAGCACAGGGACTTCAGTTCAATGTAAATGTGGATAAAACCAATGTTATCGTATTGCGTAGGGGTGGTTAATGGGCAACACGCGAAAGGTGCAATGGTGTTATAACAAATAAGAAATGTCATTGGTAAGCAAACTTTTAAAGGAATCGAAAGTAAGTCCGCCAGATAACAGGGACAGACAAATTTCAAGTCAAAACACGTCGCGCTTGGACCTCTCAGGTCTTCTTCAGGCAATATATACAACATTCAGGACAACGAAAACGAAATACGAGCAGTCACTTACCTGTTCAAATTCCCATCTTGCGCTGATATTGGCCCGAAATGACTCAAAGACACGGTAGTATGTTGCTTGCCCAAACGTTCAAAATATTGTATGATTTGGATGCTGGAGGTAGAGTCACAATGGGCAATAAAGATTGGAAATGTTTTACTAGATACGATTTGTTTCCCTTTTTGCACGGCTCAAGTGTGGTCCTGATACGATTCTTTTTTTTCTTTTTGCATGGCTTAACTAGGGTCTTGGATAGATATTTTTCATTTGCACGACTGAAGTAGGGTCTTGGATACGATTTTTGTTTCTTTTGCATGGCTTAACTAGGGTCTGGAATACGATTTTCGTTTTTGGCTTTTGCATGGCTTAACTAGGGTCTTAGGTGTGTCCTATTTTAAAGAGCGCCTGATAATGTGCAGATCACATGCTTGACACAATGATGTTCAAAGATTTTCCACGTATAGACAGTTTAAATAAATTTTTGGCTAAGCCGTAGATGGAAAAAAAATATATGCACAACAAAGTTTAGGATAGATATCTCTGATACAGCAGTGCTTAGTCCAAGATATAAAAAAAAGCTAATAGGAATATGTTGAGGGCCCATATGTACATCCGACAGAGGGGAGAAAGTGCAGTTTAAGTTGCCAAGACCCGCCACGTGTTGTCAGACACCAGCACTATTTAGACTAGTCATACTGTTGTCCTCAATCATTGAAACTGTTATTTGTAACTTGTATGGGTAAGTCTTTGAAAAGGCGAAAATGTTTATTATTGTTATTTATCTAGATTTATCTAGATATCAGGCTCACCTGCGCGTGTGCGTAAGCGCACGCGCGCACGCGCACACACATACACACTCACATACTCACTCTCTCTCTCTCTCTCTCTCTCTCTCTCTCTCTTTCATCTATATATCTTTTATACACCAAGGTATATGATTTTTTTTTTTTTTTCCGTTTTCTAACTGGCACATGAAAAGGAAAGGAAGCTGGGCAAGGAATGGCCGTTCAGACGTCAATAAGCGCGAGTTTCTTTCTGTCTTTCTCTACTTCCGCCTTTTTTTCTTTCCAATTTCTTTATTTCTGTGGTTGCTTCCCGTCTTTCTTTGTCCCCCCCCCCCCCCCCCCCCTGTCTATTCCTCCTTTCTAATTTTCGGTCTTATTGACAATATCACTTTGCTCTTATTGACAACACAATGCACTCTTTATGAGCATGCACGCAAGCTAACAAACGACCTAAAGCGCTTATCGTATGTTGCCCTATATCAGCCATTTCAATTTCCCGAAAGCCGAACCCTCTCCTTCAGAAAGAAAGAAAGAAAGGAAAGAAAAAATAACAGGACAAACAAAACAACACAAACGAACAAAAACAAAACAAAAAGCTACTCATTACAACACAATCCAAAGCGCACTGCGAGAGATAAAATCTTCCCGCCATCTCGTTATTGGCAATCCCACCACTGTATTGAATCTGTCGCCGATCTCTTTTCTTCCGGTGTAACTGACGAAAAGGGAGTACCTTCATGTTAGCCCCCACCGGGGAGAGAGAAGAAGAAGAAGAAGAAGAAGAAGAAGAAGAAGATGATGATGATGATGATGATGATTGATGATGATGATGATGATATAAGAAGGAGGAGGAGGAAGGAGAAGAAGAAGAAGGTAAGGTTATATTGCTTATAGCCCAGCCGACCGCAAAAGGCCATATCAGGGCTGTCACCTCACTGAAGTCAACTCACAAGTCATCAAAAACAAACAAATAAAAAAGACAGCCCCCCCCCCCCCCCCCCCCAAGAAAAAAAAACATAAATACCCCCCCCCCCCCCCCACCATTCACACATCTCCTTAAAATACACATTCTAAAAA
>JADBJO010004606.1:10000-25000 GCA_016801955.1 Conus betulinus
GGCATTATCTAGACCCCACAATTCAGAACCATACTGCACAATTGCTGTATCTGAGAATCAAACAGTTTCATGAACAAATTAAAAGAATTATTATCTAACACA
This sequence comes from Conus betulinus, assembly GCA_016801955.1. Taxonomy (NCBI): domain Eukaryota; kingdom Metazoa; phylum Mollusca; class Gastropoda; order Neogastropoda; family Conidae; genus Conus; species Conus betulinus. Next base: position 10,103 of record JADBJO010004606.1, read on the forward strand.
TACAACCTTTTCAGAAGATAAATCAGAACACTTTTAGCTCTGCTTGCAAGGTCTTTGCATGCAGCGGTAAAACTCAAGCGCGTGGAGAAGAATATTCCTAAGTATTTATACGCATTTACTACAGGCAAAGTCACGCCATTATATAGACATCTTTGTCTCACACTCAAATAGCCACCCTTCCTAAATACTATTATATTGCTCTTAATCATATTAACTTTAAGCTGAAGAGATGTTTGCGGCACGCTGTAAACTATTCAATTGAATCTGCAAACCTGTAACTGTTTCAGCCATCAAAACGACATCGTCGGCCAACAACAGAATAAACAATTCAAATGCATCTGGCGCGAAATCGAGCACCATGTATTCCATTGTTAATTACTTAAACCGCTAATTGATAATGAAAAGAGAGAACAGAACAGGACTGCACGCATCTCTCTGTCTTAAACCAAATGTGCAGGCAATGTAATCTGTTGTCAGAGAACCACATCGAACTCTAGCTTTAACATCATTGTGTACATGTTCTTAATGCATCTAAATAATTTACCTTTTATGCCATTTTTAAAGAGAACTGGCCAGAGAAGATTTCGATTAATCGTGTCAAATGCTTTTTCGAAATCAGTAAATGCAACATAAAATTTCCGGTTGTAACAAAAATTGTTTCTGAATGAGAGCTTGTAAAGAAAACATGTGGTCGACTGTTGAGCATCCTTTCTTAAATCTGGCTTGACACTCACCTGTAATGTTGTTTTCTTCCACCCATTCTTGCAATCTGTTATTATTACTATACCAAATACTTTACCGCCAACATTGCTCAAAGAATCCAGAGAGAGAGAGAGAAAGAGAGAGAGAGAGAGAGAGAGAGAGAGAGAGAGAGAGAGAGAGAGAGAGAGAGAGAGAGAGAGAGAGAGAGAGAGAGATGAGAGAGAGATTGGAGGGGATTTCGCACGTAGAGTGAGTATGGCACATCAGACCGTCTCTCGTAATGACCCCACTTTCAATTTCCTCCCCGCTTCCACGTTTGTCTCGGGTCGTGTCCAGCTCGCCGGTATCGGCCGCTTCATGGCCACTGTCGCTGGACGGACATGGTGCTAACCTCTGGAGGGAGACGCCCACTCAGGCTGGCTCCGCCGACTGTCCAATGTCAGGGATGCTGGGCCCTCAGTATCTGTCGGAAATCATTCAACTGTACGAACCCCCCCCCTTCCCGTCCTCCCCCACCCACCCTTCCACTCCAGCTTTGATCGTAGTCTGATTCATGGGGGCTTCTGTAAAACTTTAATCCTTCGGTGAATCGTGAGTGTGAGTGTGTGTGTGTGTGTGTGTGTGTGTGTGTGTGTGTGTGTGTGTGTGTGTGTGTGTGTGTGTGTCTCATACTGGGCTTCACTTGTCCCCAGTATCACGATCTTCACCACTCGTCTTCGCTAAGCTGATCTGTAAATGCGTCTCTTTGTAGCTGCCTATCAATACCATATTCTTTTTTTTTAAATGACAATCAGTTACGGAGCTTACGAATTTAGAAGTGTGTGTGTGTGTGTGTGTGTGTGTGTGTGTGTGTGTGTGTGTGTGTGTGTGTGTGTGTGTGTGTGTGTGTGTGTGTGTGTGTGTGTGTGTGTGTGTGTGTGTGTGTGTGTGTGTGAAATATTGTAGGTATTGTAGAAGTATGGATGTGCTTTTATATTTGAAACCGTTACTTTTCTTCTCTTTGCAGATGAATGATGTGCATGTGTGTATATTGCTTTTATTGTAAAGCACTTTGAGCTCACTCTCGGAGAGAAAAGCACTTGATACAAATCAATTCTTCTTCTTCTCTTCTTCTTCTCCTCCTCCTCCTCAGCCTTATCCTCCTCATTTACTTTAGTCAGTAAGGGATTTAGCAGGTAGTATCCTGCATATGTTGGATCTATTCAGGCATCACTGAACATCACGAAGACATTCCCCTGCAGTGCGGGGTCTCCTCTGCTGATGTGCCTAACGACGTCCAATCGATGACGACTGCTTCGTGTGGACCATGTTCTGGCGCAGCTGCAGAGCACATCAGTGTGTGGCTGTGTGACGAGAGAGTCCGCATGAGCGGAGTGGGAGTATTGCAACTTGGGAAGCACGAAAGATGTGACAACAAAAAACAATCATAATGCTAGAAACATCTTCAGAAAAAGTATTGAAAAAAAAAATTGCATGTGTGTGTGTGTGTGTGTGTGTGTGTGTGTGTGTGTGTGTGTGTGTGGTGTGTGTGTGTGTGTGTGTGTGATGCCTGCGTGCGTGCACGCGCGCGCGCGCGCGCGCGCGTGTGTGTGTGTGTGTGCTTTGCGTGTGTGTGTGTACGTGAATTCAAGAGAGTCAAAGTAAACTAATCTTTCAAAAATATCACCTAGCGAGACCCGAAGACGACAGAGAGAAACTAATGGAAGTGGACATTCGGAAACCAGAGTGACATTTGGCTGAAGATATCACTGAGTTCAGAAGACCTACCGACAAGCTTTCTTGTACCTCATTGTTGGTCATTATCCGGGAGGCTTAAGCTTGAGAAACACTCAGTATACCACCAATATAGAGGTGTTACACTGCCAGTATGTACCATTAGAGAGGGGTGGAGCGGACTGGGGTGGGAGTTAGGGGTGGTAGAATGAGAGAGAGAGAGAGGTAGAGAGAAGGGGCGGGGGGGGGGGGGGAGGGGGGGGGAGGAGAGGAGAATGAGAGGGAAAGAGTGAAAGGCTGGGAGGGGTATGAGAGTTAGAGGGAAAAGGGTGAAGATGGCTTAGGGGAAGGGGCAGGGGAGAATAAAAAGAAAAGTCACAAATTAACTAATGAGAGAGAGAGAGAGAGAGAGAGAGAGAGAGAGAGAGAGAGAGAGAGAGAGAGAGAGAGAATACGAATACGACTATTTATTCTGTTAGTCACTCCGCCCATTCACAGCAGGGTAGGAGAGGGGCGGGGAGCATGATCAAAACCGAACAATTGCAACGATAACTTTATTAGACAAGTAATTACACAAGCAAATGTCTGCGCAGTGTGAAATGCACACTACGGGAGTGTCCGAGGCACCAGACATGAGCACTCACTGCCAGAAAGCGCTGTCACCGTCTATAGAATGGGTGACAGCTAGGACTGAACGATTGATCGTTAACGCCTGAAAGTGAATTTTTATGATCAGGCCTAGTATGTCTACCTATCCTTGTCATACACACGCCGTGACGACACAGATCAGCCATAGTGACAAATTAACATAAATACACGTTAATTGTGATTATGATACCAACGGATAGTCTCAGACTAGTGACGAGTTGAGCAGACAGATAAACACGTACAAATAAAAGGAGAGAAAGATATATAAATAGAGAAAGAAAGACAAAGTAGTAGTAGTAGTAGTAGTAGTAGTAGTAGTAGTAGTAGTAGTAGTAACTATATAACAATAATAATTTTCGCAGTGATGTGTTGAGTGAAGATTCTTCCACTGTCATTCTTGATGTAAGAGTAAATTGTAGAAACTCCTTTTGCAAATTGGCCTTTATTCTGTTAGAGAGAGAGAGAGAGAGAGAGAGAGAGAGAGAGAGAGAGAGAGAGAGAGAGAGAGAGAGAGAGAGAGAGAGAGAGAGAGAGATGTAATTCATATCATAATCATTGTTTTCGCCAAGATGTATTGAGTGAAGATTCATCCTCTGTTGTTTTCAATGTGTACTACCAGGGCAGATTATCAAAAATCGGCTTTTGCTATATGAATGCAAAGGATGAACAATTTACGTGTTTCCAAGCACATTTCATCTGTGCCTGTACACCTTCGCGTGCTTTCTCTCTCTCTGTCTCTCTCTCTCTCTCTCTCTCTCTCTCTCTCTCTCTCTCTCTGTCACACACACACACACACAGACACACACACAGACACACATACACACACGCACATACACACACACACACGCGCGCGCGCACGCACACGCATGCACGCACACACGCACGCACGCAAACAGACAGACAGACACACACACACACACACACGCGCACACGCACACATACACACACACACACACACACACACACACACACACACACACACACACACACACACACACACAAGCACACCCACGTTACACCTACTTATAAAATCAGCGAGTCAGCAATACTTAATAAAGGCCGCTTTACTATTTCGTGTATGTGTTTGAGTAATCATGATACAGCATACCATTCAAGTGTACGATATTCTTAACTTTCTCAGAAATCGGTGTGTTTTACACATTAACTGTTGCTTTGATAAAGGAAAGTAACCGACCATGGGCTTTGTTTCCCATGACTTGCAACTCATTATTCTCTAATTTGCCTGATTTTTGTGGTCAATTCATGCTGTTTATAGCTTCCCGACCACAAGGAAAGGCAAAGGGAACATATCGGGGTCGTGATTTTCGGATACATGTGTTGCTACGTAAATACGGAGATTGCAATCTAGACTGTTCTGAAAAGGCCCCAAACCAGTCATTCCCATTTCTTCAGGCGTCATTTTCATGCCCTGTATATAATGTGACGGGTACTTCTTGTCCACATACACATTCAGTTATCACTTAAAGGCAATATTTGACGATTTTCTTTTAATTGTCTCTACAAGAGGTTGCTTCCTAATTTCTCTCTCAACACAATAAATGTTGGTGTTGTTTGCCTCACATGAAATACAAGTTTTTAAAACTTCAGTCGAAATTCCAAAGCTATTTCGGTCACTGTGTATCTCCATATTTCATAGCCGTACGCCTGAATCGGAACAATAGTCACATATGAAATAAACGAAACATTACATTGACTGGTAATACAAGTCTACTACATTTTTTTTTCTAAAGAGCAAACACATCTGTGTAAGCCCTAAGATACAAATCAGGTGATGCAACTTAGATTTAAATCTTCAGTACTGAAAATCAATATTCTTGTCGCTAATCCTAAAATTTGGTATATTTCGAATTTTACCCTCTGAAAACACTACAGCTTTGCATTTCTTTGCGTTTCAGCTTAAGATTCCAATTGTCACAAAATCCGTTAATAGTATCAAGTCCTACTTGAAGCCTGCCTTCTGTCTGGAAAAAATACCATCAACATACAAAAGGAGAAACATTCTTAACGAGCATTCGAGGTCAGTGTCATTCCCACTTCATCTGCCTCTTTTGCGACGGCTGGTAAGGTATGCATATTTTTGTTCTAAGAAAGCTTTATGGTCATTTAAAAATAAAGGAAATTGTAAAGGTGACAAATCTCCACCTTGACTGACCCCGATGAAGGAATGCAAGAAGATAAAAGCCATGGTCCTGACGGGAGTACACTCAACTGCTATGTTTTAGTGTGGTCAGTCACATTATTACCTTATATATTATGAAAATCTGTTTGTCTTAAACGAATATTGTAACCAATATGACGTGACGTCGCGATGAGATCTTACTGTCAGATACAATATCTACGTAACAGACTTGTAGAAGTAAATCAGTATATCATGAGACACTAAAATAAGATCGACCAAACGCGAATATAGCTTGCCAAACAGCTAAGAATCAAAGAATCAAACCAACAAAGCTGCATTAAAACAGCAAATAAAACAGGTTAATTTTGAACGATAACAGACCATTGCAAAACTATCAGTAAACATCGTAAAAGTAACATTCTGCGAACATGATGGTGGGAAAATTTAAAGGGGGTGCCTCAAAGAAAACGAGACATTTTGAAATACGGAAAACGTAAGCTTTGTATGTAGTTACGGCAATGATGTCTGATGACGCACGTTTTGAACAAGTCAGCACTGAGACATGACTGTCAAAAGAAAAGTGAACGTGAGAGTTAAGCGTCTGCCCAAATTTAGGTCAATGGCCTCAAAGTTACCATCTTTCAACCAGAACACTATTATTTGAGAGAATACCGCGCCCCACCCGTCCCCCTCTCATTTTTTCTCCAATACCTCCCACCACCCACCCCTCTCTATATAACAAGCCTTCACCCCCCCCCCCCCCCAACCACGCTAAAAAAAAGAAGAGAAAAAAAAAGCCTTTCGAGCACTCTGCATTGACTTTGTGCATTTCCTTTAACTCATAAGCACTGAGCACTGCACCTGGTCTGTGCGGCATGTTTTTTTTTTTCGTCTTATGCATAATGTCTGCATGCTTATTCCCCTCCCCAATGATTTGTTCCTGGAGAAAATGTCAATGTAAAACTTAACTATAGGACACACACACACCCACCCACCCACCCACCCCCACACACACACACACACACACACACTTAAATCGGGTGATATCGTAATCTCACTGTATATACACAAGCGTATGCAAAAAAAAAAATCTTAATACTTTAACCTTGTGGAAGATGGCTGTGGTGGACAGAGTGCACATGTAGAAAAAAAACAGCGATACCTCGTTTCACCTGGCGAAGAGGGACAGAAAGATACATTTAGTACTGAAGTGTATGCTAACTGACGAACCTCAGTCATTTAGACAAGATCATGCAATATCCGAAAGTAGTGCATCTCTCCAAACCTTTTCGCACCTGTAACCCGCAGTATTTCTGATTGTACCGAATGTTGAATGTGTATTTAAGGGAAGACAAAGGCAGCTAACTCAACATTGCAGTGACAAGGAACGGAAAGAAAAAGGGTTGGAAAAAGGACGGGGAAAGAAGAGCACTGAGAAGAGGCAAAGGGAGAGAAGTGGGAAGGAAAGACCATGAGGTTTAGAATTGTGGGAATAATGGCTTCCGCTCAGTAGACGTGATAGGACTCTTTATAATGCATGGTAAAGAAAGAAAATATCCGGTACATCCTTCGGAAAAACAAATAATTCTTTTCGTATGTTAAAGACAAGAGTGTTCGTTGTATCTCAGATTACATCGATTTCAGTCGGATGGAAACTAAAACCTTTTCTCTCACCTCCCATTGTGTGTGTGTGTGTGTGTGTGTGTGTGTGTGTGTGTGTGTGTGTGTGTGTGTGTGTATACGTGCGTGCGTGCGTGCGCGCGCGCGTGTGCTCTCTCTCTCTCTCTCTCTCTCTCTCTCTCTCCCTCCCCCTCTCCCTCTCTCTCTCTCTCTCTCTCTCTCTCTCTGACTCTGACGATTCGTGAAATTTCGAAGACGCAAAGCAAACAAACAAATAAAAACAAAAAACAAACAAGCAAACAAAGAAACAAACAAACCTCACAACATGCAACTCATTAATATCTCAGTTTACATGTGAAGGTGAAGTGTGCTAGTGACCTATCCGAAACTGCCAAAGCATGCTTGGAAGTGTAAGTCGACAATGCTTCATTAGCTGTTCAATGACACACCAACTCCACACCAACACCAATAATAAACGTGCTCGATGCGTTTAAGTCCAGAGGAACAAAGAAAGATTTAGCACAGGTGTGTTGACAATGAAACGGCATTACAATGTGCTCTATCTGCGATCACCTCCCTATTGCTTTCTTCGTTTTAAGCTTGTGTCTTCTTTCTCACAATGAGGATGTATATTTTCGTCTTGTACGAAGCAGTATAGGAATTCTAAAGCAGCGTGCGGAGCAACGTGGGAAAATTTAACAACCAAATCACCTTGCAAGTAACTGTTTAAAATGCGCTCACACTTTTTGACGCACGGACGCACGCATGCGCAAGCATGGACAAATTACAATGCCGTCTGGAAGATAAAATGACCAGAGAGAGAGAGAGAGAGAGAGAGAGAGAGAGAGACAGAGACAGACAGACAGACAGACAGAGACAGACAGAGAGAGACACTGAAACATTTCCATTGGCATTAGCTTTTTACATACAGCCCTAGTGCCAAGGGGTACAATTCCCAACATGTAGCGACGAGTAGGAAACAGGAAATTATTATTCTGTTAATAAAGTTTCTTGAGAGCAAGCATGCGAACACACACACACACACACACACACACACACACACACACACACACACACACACACACACACACACACACACACAAATTGAAAGAACTACTTTTACGATAAACATTTTTTGAGGTAACATTCAACATCCATGGATGCGCTCAGAAACGAAAAGCAATAAGATATGCCGAATTCTACTATCCATCTATATAACTATATTAAATGGATACGTTCATCACAGTTTGAATTAATACATCTTCCGAGTTTATGCTTTTTTTTTCCACCCAGTTGATTTCCAGTTTTTGTTAATTCATTCTTGTTTTCTTAAGTAATGTTGGTCAGATGACATTCTTTTGTTCCTTATGTTGTTTGCTTCCGCAATGAAATTTGCCAGCGCTATTATGATCTTGTCATTTCCAGATGCAAGAATCGCTTCTAAATTATGTCTTTCCAAAACAGGTAAAGGAAACAGATATCATTTTATCTATTTTGTTTTGGATCATACACAGGGCAAAGAAATATTAAGTGTCGTTCATCTTCAGCTTCTTTACAACACATTAGACACAAACGATCTCTTTCTTGTTCGTCAACAAACCGTCTTTTGTTGGCATTTAATCCGATAGTTCTCATTCTCGGTCTGGCCAGAAGATTCGATGCCACTAATTTCGTGTTACTGAAATATCTTTTTCAGCATGAAAATATTTTTAAATGAGGAATACGAACTATCTTTTGCATTTTCCTCCATATGGGAACGCCAGCTTTGCTCACATGTATTGATTATACGATCTTTCAATTCAGAGATAAAAGCAGCGTCACTTCCAACGCCCCTGACTGAACAACAACAATACCAAATCCGTTCTCCGTAAGAACGTTTCTGATGTTGTCCACCCAGGCCTGTTTTCCCTTTTCGTGTTGTCGTAATAGCATTTCATACGCTTTCCTACATCATCTTGTCATTGGTAGCTTGATGATTCTTAAGCAAGATTCTATACTCTTAACGGTTGATCTGATTCTCAATGGATATCTGTCATTTTCACCATACGCAGTTGCGATGGAAGAATGGAGCGGTTCATTTAAGAAACGTTTTACAGCAAATGTATGTACAGTTTCTATCTGCTTAGTAACTACAGCACCCCCATATTGAGAGAGAGAGAGAGAGAGAGAGAGAGAGAGAGAGAGAGAGAGAGAGAGAGAGAGAGAGAGAGAGAGAGAGAGAGACGGACGGACGGATGGGGTGGACAGACAGGGACTACTACTACTACGACTACTACGACTGCTACGACTACTAATCCCCCCTCTACTAGTACTGAATGAAAAACGCCAAGGTCTTTGAAGAAACTTTCAAAGTGACAGTTTTTTGTATACTCTTACATGTCTTCGAAATACATAGCACACCAAGCTTTCGATCCGAAAACTTCGAAGATTGTTCTCGGTGAATTTTTATTTTACATATTTACTTTATTTATATCTCCTTTCAAAAACATATCTGGTGCATGTATCAATTTCCTTCACATTAAACATACAATCAACTTTTGAACTTTTATTTTAATCAAATATGTCTAAATATACTCGGCGGCCCCCACATCTACGTTCTCACGTGTACACAGATATGCAGACGTGCACGTGAGCGCACGTACAAACACTGCTGATGCATAATCCAATGCGCAGTCATGATTGCACACAACACAGACACATTCACTCATACACAACACAGACACATTCACTCATACACAACACAGACACATTCACTCATACACAACGCACACACACACACACACACACACACACACACACACACACACACACACACACACACACACACACACACTTTCACACACACACACACACACACACACACACACACACACACACACACACACACACACACACACACACACACACACACTAAGGGACTTAAGGTCTTGGATGATACATATCTGATGTCTACTAAGTCTCATCCAAAGACCCTCCCCACCCACTTCCAATTCTGTTCTCACTGATTCCTTCACACAGCTATTTACCTGGCATCCCTGCGTATTGTGGCCTTTCGGCTCAGCTGTTGCGATGTACGGAGTATGTACAGCCCGCAGGCGGTGACAACTTGAAACTGAAACTGGAAAACTAAACGAGCGGTAAAAAGAAAAGAAAAAAAAAAGTCCCCCACCGCGATTCCACCCCGCACCGCTACCTCAACCACCACCACCATGACCCCATAAAAGATGAATAGCTTTTCTGTAAAAAAAAAAAAAAAAAAAAGAAAAGAAAAAGGAAACTTTAAAAAAAAAAAAAAAAAAAAAAAAAAAAACAAAAAACGAAATATTGAAAAAAAAAAAAAAAAAAAAAGGGATCAAACTTCTCCATTTCGTCACATGAAAAGTCACAGAAACTTTTGCTTTGTAGTCTCTTTTATGGACAACAAAATGGAAAGCAGAGGAAATGACAAGAAGATCAACATTGGCATCAATTGCGATAAGGAGAGACAGCGCAAAACAAAGGAAGACTCTGCAAACAGATATCATGGAGAAAAGAACTGACTGTAATAAGAAGCGATAACAATAGTATCTAGAACATTGTGATGACTCGAACAGATATGTTTGAACTGGCAGAGAAAGAAAGCAAGAAGACTACAGTGCGGATGATGATTGCATTTGTCATCTTGATCTTTGACCTTCGAAAGCCTCAGTGTAGTGAGCTGTGTACAGCTAGCGGGCTACGGCTCAACGTGGGTCTTTAAAAACTGTTGCTGATAAATAGGTGCAGTGTGAAACCAGCATATTCAAGAAAAATGTTCTTAAATGATGACACTTTCAAACTGAAAACAGTGTGTGTGTATGCGATGTGTGTGTGTGTGTGTGTGTGTGTGTGTGTGTGTGTGTGTGTGTGTGTGTGTGTGTGTGTGTGTGTGTGTGTGAAAGTATGCGTGTTTTGTGTGTGTGTGTGTGTGTGTGTGTGTTGTGTGTGTGTGTGTGTGTGTGTGTGTGTGTGTGTGTGTGTGTGTGTGTGTGTGTGTGTGTGTGTGTGTGTGTGTGTGTGTGTGTGTGTGTGTGTGTGTGTGTGTGTGTGCGTGCGTGCGTGCGTGCGTGTGTGTGTGTATGATATCTTTGTAGACAGTCGTTGGATAGTCTGCAAGTACAATAATATTCCTTCGGTTAGCACGAAGAACTATTCTTTCTTCTCAAACACGATGCGCTCTGGATAAGGTAATGCTGCTACTACTGCTACTACACCTACTGCCACTGCTGCTGCTACTTCTACTGTTGCATCTGCTAACACCACTACGAATACTACTTCTACTACTATGACTACGACCACTACTACAGTAGTAATAATGCTAATATAATGATAATAATGATAACAATAACATGATAATGATCAGCATTGTTAGCGAATAAAATTGCAATGCTCTCATTCTCAGACATCCTCGTGGCCTAACGTTGTTAGGATACAATAAACAGGCTTGTGGATCGTCGGGAACATCTATAGAAATTTATCCTTGGTGATTTTTACCGTCGATTAAAAAAAAAGTGCCCTGAGAAAAGGATGGAGTCAGTTGCTGGGCACCTGGACTTTCAATAAATCCTCCAGACATCGACACTCGAAATCTGTCTCCGTGGAAAGAATCTGAGAAGGTGATAGGACCACCGCATTGTCAAGGGTACCTGCAGTAATCTGCATGCGATCTTCTGTCGTTAATGAGAAAAGTCCACGCCGAGTTAGTATTCCTTTCACCTGGATTGTCAAGAGGCTCGGTAGGTCAGTCTCCGTGATCCTTTGTTCTCAAAGAAAGGATCCTTCCTCAGCTAGTGATCAGACAACTGAACTGTCAAGAATTTCAGCAGACCTCTGTCCTGGATCCTCTTACATTGATAAAAAGAATCCATCCCGGAGCTAGCTCCCCCCCCCCCCCCCCCCCCTCTCTCTCTCTCTCTCTCTCTCTCTGCGTACGCAGACTGATACTCCTGTGGACACTCCCTGTATAGACAGGCCAGGATTAATCCCATCTGCCAAACAAAGGGAGTAGAGTTTTGTGTGTATGACTTTTTTTTTTTTTTATCCCGCCATTAACGTAGCCCAACTCCAGTTGTGGGAAAACTCGGAGAGCGAGCGATTAGATATCTGTATTGTCAAAAAGCACAGTAGGCCTCTGATCTCAATCCTCCCTTCTGATGAAATTGGCAGTGTTCAGCGGTGCCTGTTCTGGCCCAACAGATGCAGAGCACACACAGACTATGTCCCCTTCTGACGACAGTGACTGCTTCGTCGCGGAGCCAGCGTGAGCGAGCGCCCCTCCGGAGAGTGCCACCAAAACCACATAGCAACAGGGATTGGGATAATGTTAAATTGGGATGATGTTAAATTTGTATTAAAAAAAAAAGAGTGCACAGAATCATAATAATATCTCAATACATGAATGACATGATCACTTTAAGTATATTTTGGAAAAAAAGATATCACCGATGATTCTATCATTTTTACGCCGGTCAGTTATCAGAAGATGACGAGTATACCAACTATTTAGATCGGTCCATCACAAAACATGACGTAATATCTGCAATAAAAAAGTTAAAAAATGGTAAGGCTGCAGGACCTGATGGACTTATAGGTGAGTTTTTTTTTAAACATTTAGGGAATAATGCTATAAATTTTCTTGTAAAATTATTTAATGCTTTGTGTGATAACGGGATCTATCCTGAAACTGGACAGAGTCGATCATTCTTCCTTTGTACAAAAGAGAGATGTAAATGATCCAAACAATTATAGTTGCATCTCATTATGTAAATATAGTTAGTAACTGTACGGTTCTATAATTAATAAAAGACTAGCAGGGTGGGTAGAACTTAACCATATTACTGGTGAATTTCAAGCTGGCTTCAAAAACGATTACAGCACAATAGACCATATGTTTTTACTCTGCTGGCGGTGGTTCAGAAACACTTTGCTAGTAACAGAAAATTGTGTGTTGCTTTTGTTGATTTCGAGGAAGCTTTTGATTCGATTTCACGGAAACTGTTATGGCCAATTCTTATATATAAAAAAAATGGCATAAGGGTAAGCTTTATAGCTGTGTGAGAAGTATGTATGAAAACGTGAAAGTCAAAATAAAGAGTGGGGGCTAGGTTCAGTGATTTCATTATGTGTACGCAATGGGTTAAACAAGGGGATGTTTTGTAGTCCCGTTTTATTTTCGTTGTTTATGAACGAATTAGCTCTCGAAATTATTGAAAAGAGTAGGCATGGTGTTACTTTTAATTTGATTCAGTTATTCATTTTGCTGTTTGCCGATGATATTGTGTTGTTTATTTGAAACTGTTATAGGTTTATAAACTCAGCTGAATAGTTTATACTCTGCGTGCAAAGACTTGAGCTTAAGGTAAATATGGACAAAACAAGTGTTTTAGTTTTCCGTAAAGGTGGCTATTTGGCTGCATGTGAGCGATGGGTTTATGGTACATCAAAAATATCGGTTTGTAAACGCATATAAGTATTTGAGTATTTATTTCTCCACGAAGCTCAGCTTTACTGTTGCATGTCAAGACCTTGTAAGCAGAGGCAAAACGCGCCATTATGAGTGTGTTAAATGTTTTGTACAAGTTTGAACACAGTTCAGCTGAGTTATCTTTTAAGTTGTTTGGCGCACAAGTTCAGTCAATAGTTCAGTATGGAGCTGAGATTTGGGCGTTTGAAACAGGTCATGAAATTGAAAAATTGCACTGTTTTGCCATGAAACGATTTTTGTTTGTGGACAGACGTACCCCAAATGATTTGGTCTATGGTGGACTTGGTAGATTTCCAATTTACATAAAATCATACTTGAAAATCATTAAATATTGGCTCAAACTGATACAGATGCATTGTGGCAGACTACCTGCACAAGCATACAAAACGCTGTATGACTTATATGCAAGAGGTAAAGTTACTTGGGCAACGAATATTCGAAAATGTTTATGTAGTTATGGTTTTTCATTTGTATGGCTAAAATCAAGGTGTGGGTTGCGTCCCAAGTGTTTTGGCCTGTTTTTAAGCAACGTATGACGAACTGTAGGTGGCAAGATTGGGATTGTCATATCCAAAGTAGTGACAGATTCTGCATGTACAGACAATTTAAAATGAACTATTCAGCAGAACCATACAATGGAATAGATATGAATAGATTTATAAAAATGTGCTTTAACCAAAGATTAGATTAGCTGTGTCTGACATAACAGTGCATAGTCAGAGGTATAAAAAAAACAGGTCTTTGCTGTGCCTTATGTGTGGATCCAGTGTAGAGGATGAAGTTCACTTTTTGTGTTGCCCAGCACTAAATGATTTGAGAGCAAAATATATCCCTGTCAAGTATCATAGCAGACCATCATTATTTAGTTTATGCACTGACATACATCCCGAGTTTCAACGTCCTTACACTCCACATTCGATTTTTTCCCTGTTTTATTCTGTATCAAATAACAAGAAACGAGAGACGGAGAACTATTAGTTCAGCCGATAAACGGTTTCCCGAGAGGCGAAAAACATTTTTGACATCCGTTCGTCTCTGTGGACATCGCTCTTAAAGAGCATCACAGGAGGAGAGAGAGAGGAGATGAGAGAGAGAGGAGAGAGAGGAGAGAGAGAGAGAGAGAGAGAGAGAGAGAGGAGAGAGAGAGAGAGAGAGAGAAGGGTGGATGGGAGACAGAAAGATAGACAGACAGGCAGGGACAGAAAGAGAGTGAGAGTGAGTGTGAGAGATAGACAGACAGACAGAAACAGACAGAAAACAGGACAGACGGACAGACAGAGATAGAATAGAGTGGGAGCGGGGAGGGCAGCGTAGAAAGGGACACAGATAGAGACAGAAGAAACAGAAAGAGAGGGGAAGGAGAAGTATATGAGTGCAGAGGGAAGGAGGAGGGATAGAGAGAGAGAGGAGAGAGAGAGAGAGAGAGAGAGAGAGAGAAGAAGAAAGAGGTGAAAACAAAGAGAACCTGAGAAAGAGAGAGAGAGAGAGAGAGAGAGAGAGAGAGAGAGAGAGAGAGAGAGAGGGAGAAGGGTGGGTGGGTGGAGAGGAAAGGCGGTGGGCGGGAGAGGAAGCT
>JADBJO010004606.1:30000-35000 GCA_016801955.1 Conus betulinus
CTCTCTCTCTCTCTCTCTCACGCTCTAATTGTGTTTGCAAGTGTGTGCATGCGTGTGTGCTTACTATGAAAGTGTGTACAACACTAATGTTTTGTTTCTACAGCTGTGAATACCTGCTACATCTCCACATCTACCAAGCTCCATCGATCATCGTGAAGCACTGGCACTGATAACTTTACACGCGTTTGTGCCCTCTTTCCCCTTCATTCACCCTCCTCTCTTTCCTGTCCCTAGCATGCGTGGGGAGTCTCTGTCTGTCTGTCTGTCTGTCTGTCTCTCTCTCTCTCTCTCCTCTCTCTCTCTCTCTCTCTCTCTGTCTCCGTCTTTCTCTCTGTCTCTCTATCTCTCCCTCCCTCTCTGCCTCTGTCTGTCTGTCTGTCCTCTGTCCTGTCTGTCTGTCTGTCTCTCCCTCTGAGAGAGAGATTAGAAAAACAGCTATCACCCCTCTTGAACTTAGCCAGAGCCAAAACAGAAAGGTGTTCATGATCTATGACCATCTTGTTATTGAAGAAACTAAGTATAGTCTAGACGGAAGACAATCTTGCTCCACTGAAATGAAGATACGGCCGGCCTTTTAATTTAAATTGTCCTGCCTACAAGGTTTAACAGGTATCAAAAATATAAGGTCACCTTATGCTGGCAGGGAAAAAAAATATGCACAAGCGCGAAGAGTTAGTGGGTCAGTGAACTGTGCCGAGTTAAAGCCGGCGTGCCATGTGTCCGTACAGAGCACACACTGCTCGAACGTTTGAACAACTTCGCCACGTGAATGGTATTGGACGTGTCAATGTGTCAATGAACATGAATGCATAATATGTAAAATGATTGTGTTTCTTGTATTGTAAGCCTTGAAGATAATGATGACGAGAATATTAAAAGAAATACCACCTCATATGCCAATACTGTAAATAATTGTGTTATGTGTTGTGAGATTTCGAAATGTACTGAAAGTAGATGTGACAGTGCGACAGGAAATGTATCTGTCAATGATGGGAAACTGTGACTGATACAGGGGATCATGTGACTGTAAATAGAACAGACGAATATGACCATGTGATAGGGGACTATATAGCTGGGAGTGAAATGGATTGTAAGAGTGACTACATAACTGGGGAACATATGGAAATCGAAGCTGACTGTGAGAGTTTATCTGACAATTGTGCGTCTAAAAATGATAATGAAAATAACGGATCTCAGACTCAATGGTAAGGAAATATGCTCTGGTGATGGTTGTGAAAATGGTAAGTTTATAATTGTGGAAAATGTAAGTAAGTATAAAAGCAAACGTGAAAATGATGGGATGTATAAAAACAGTAATAAGGAATCAAAAGAAATTGACGACAATCTCCATGATCATGAGCGAACGGGGTGATGAAAGCTATGCAAGTGGCGCGGATGGAGAGACAGTTGTTTGAGTGAAAACTCTAGAAACGTAGACACTCCTGTAAATATAGTGTCACTTTTGCATTGGAATGTGTGTGGTCTATTATCAAATTTGAATGATGCAGATTTTGTTAACTTTGTTTCTTCCTTTGATTTCGTATCGTTAATAGAAATGGTTGTAGAAAATGTTGATGATAACATTTTTCATGATCATAAAATATTTCTCAAACCTGCCATAGAATTGGCATAGCAAGGGAGACGTTCCGGAGGCATTATGGTTTTCATTCGTAAATCTCTTCTTCCTTGCGTTCATCCACTTGATTGTGACAAGTATTGTCTGTTGTTTATGTTGGAAAAAAGATCTTTTAGGACTAGATAAAGATGTCCTGCTTGTATGTGCTTATGTCCCCCCCCCCCCCCCCCCCCCCCCCCAAATGCCCCATATTATTCATTGTACGGCTTCGATAACGGAATAGATATGTTGGAGGAGTGTGGTGTAGAGAAATTACAATGTTTAGACGATGTTGATTTATTAATGTGTGGTGACATGAATGCAAGGACTTCTGATATTTTTACTGAAATTTTATATGATTACGAACTCATGTCAACCAAATATTAAGGATGTAAATAGTGAACTACAGAGATATTCCAAAGACACTGTATTCAACTCATATGAAAAAAAAAACTACTGAACATGTGCACTGTTTTGGACCTATGTATTTGTAATGGTGCATGTCATGGTGACTTTGAAGGCCATTATACGTATATTTCGGACACAGGAAAGCAGCGTCAATGAATAATTTCTATCATCTGGAAACTTGTTTGATTTTTTGTATGACCGTCTAATATTAAGGGTTGTCGAAAGAAATGAATCTGATTGCTTACCTCTTCTATAGCGTATTCGAATGCAAACAAAAAGAATGTATTAGTTGCAGGCCTTATATAGAAAGTGCTCAATTTATGATTAAATGTTGTTGGAAACAAACGTTTCACTCTTGTCATGAGTTCACATTTGTTCATCAGAAATTAGAAAAACTGCAGAAGCTCTTGTATATACAAATGTGAATGAATCTCTGAACATGTTTAATCAGACTGTTAAAGAACAAGCAAGTCACATTAATTGAAAGATACAGATAGATGGAAAAGTCAAAGAGAAGGATTGGTTCGATCATGAATGTAGACGGGCGTGACGTGAAGTACAAGTTTGCTGAGTATGTTTAGAAAAAAAGTTCTATGTAAAGATTAGAAAAAAAAGTGTGCATTGCGAGACGTGAATACAAAAACCTAGCAAAAGAAACAGAAAGATCGTAACGATTCGTTAGTAAATGAATCAGTAAATTCTGCAAAAAAAAGTCAAAAGGATTTCTGGGACACAGTACACAATATTCAAAAAGAAAATCCCAGCTTTCAAATGATATATCTGTAAATGAATGGTTTGATCATTTCAAAACTGTCTTAGAAAAAGGCGAAGCAGAGATAAATGATGAAGGTATCTCCGTTGAAGACAATGATGAGAATGCAATTGACAGGCCAATATCTAAAGAAGTTTTACATGCCATTAGAAAACTCAAGAATGGTAAGAGTACTGGTCCAGATGGACGTATAAGTGAGTTTTTGAAAAGTTCCGGTGAGTTTGTTGTTAATTTCCTCGTAACATTTTTTAAGCATTTATTTGAAAATGGAATTTATCAAAACAAAAGTGGACAAAATCCGTAATTATTTCTTTATTTAGAAAAGGTAATGTTATGGCGTGAACAACTAAAGAGTGTCTCTTTATGTGACGTAAGTAGCAAGTTACATAGTTCAATTATTAACAGCAGATCACAAGAATGGATTAGCCAGAATGATATTACAGATGAAACACCAGGCCGGAATTAAGAAGGGATATTCAACAATTGACCATATCTTTACTTTGTTTGCTGCTATCCCAAAAACAATTTGCCTGTAACAAAAAAAATTGTTATTTGCATTTGTGGACTTTGAAAAGGCATTTGACTCTATTTCTAGAAAGTTACTGTGGCCAGTTTTGATCAAGAAAGGAATCAAGGGTAAGTTGTATCTCTGCGTTAAAAGTATGTATGAAGAAGTAAAGGCAAGAGTAAGATCTGGGGCATCATTGTGTGATGCATTAAAATATACACGTGGGAATAAGCAAGGAGATGTTTGTAGTCTGGTTTTGTTTTCACACATTATTAATGAACTGGCTTTGGAAATAATTGAGAATGGTCTTCACGGAGTTACGTTCGATCTCATAGAACTGTTTATTCTACTTTTCGCTGAAGACATTATTTTATTGTCTATAACAGTAGTCGGTATTCAAAGGCAGTTGAATAGCTTATATAATGCTGCAAGTAAATTAGAATTAAAAGTAAACATGGACAAAAGTAATATTATTGTTTTTCGTAAGGGTGGACATTTGTCAGTGAGTGAGAAATGGAACTATGGAAAATGAGAAAGTTCAGGTTGTAAATGCATACAAGTATCTTGGGATTTATTTCTCAACAAGATTCAGTTTTAGTTTTGTATGTCAAAGTATAGTTAATGAAGTAAAGAAAGCACTTATTCTCTTATTTCATATTCTGTATGAACTAGACTGCAATGCTTTTAGTGTGTTTAGTAAACTATTTGACTCTCAGATTCAGCCAATGTTACAGTACGGTGCGGAAATATGGGCTTTTGAGAAAACTACGGAAATCGAAAAAGTACGTTTTTGTTTGCATTGAAACGCTTTCTTAATGTCGACATTCGAACGCCAAATGATCTTGTTTATGGCGAACTAGGGAAATATCCTATTCACCTCAATTCATATGTGAAATGTATCAAATACTGGTTGATATTGACAAGAATGAATGAAGACAGATTGCCTTTTAAAGCGTACAAAATGTTATTTAATTAAGATTCCAATGGTAAGAAGACGTGGGTTACAAATGTCCGCCACTGTTTAAATTCTTATGGATTTTCGTTTGTTTGGGATATTCAGGGTGTTCAAAAATATATCAGGTTTTCTAACATCTTTTAAGCAAAGAATCATTGATTGTAGATGGCAGGACTGGCATGATCACATATACACAAGCGATAGATTTTCTTGGTACAGGCTGTTTAAAGCTACAAATCTGAAAGAACTTACACTGAACTGAAAATGAATTGGTACATTAAGAGCGAATCGACCAAGTTTTAATTGGATGTGTCTGGTATTGCTTGTCATTGTTTTAGATATAATGTCAGAAATGAAAATATGCTCACCTGCCGTCTATGTAACATTGGTAAAGAAGATGAATTACACTTTTTTATTTTGCTGCCCTGCCCTGAGTGATCTTAGGGTAAAATTCATCCAGCCAAAATATTACAAGATTCTATGTCTTTTTAGATTAACTTTGCTAATGTCAATTAAGAATGAGACTACATTAAAAATGTAACTGTGTATATTTTCCTAGCTCTCAAAAGGTTGCAAATTGTGAACTCGTAGAATGGTATTTTTCAATCTATTTCAAGAAAAATGTTATTTGGTTACTGATTCTTGTATTCGTTTATGTCATTGGATTCTTTTTCTTGTTTTAGTTCAGTTCATGCACATCCCCCTTCAGTAAGGGGCCTAGGCCTTTATCTGAATGAAAAAT
>JADBJO010004606.1:52500-67500 GCA_016801955.1 Conus betulinus
ACAGACTGAGACATCCCTCCCAGGATGTTGAAATGGCGGAGAGTGGAGAAGGAAGGTGGTGGGGGATAGGGAGGGAAAGGGGTGGAAGAAACGATCGGTGCGGGAGGTGGGAGTACATGCAGAACAGTACACTAACCACCCAATGACAACACATCAAGAGAGGGAACAAAAAAGTATTTTTTTAATCTTGTGCACCAGAGGGATTTGAACCTGTTGGGGATCAACCATGCGCCTTTGAGTGGGATAGGGGTGGGGTTGAAGGCTGCTTTAGAGGGTGATTTTTATACATTGTGTGACCGTGACCTCTGGAGTATTTAGAGTACTATTAGGGCTAAAAAAAAAGAGGGGGGGGGGGGGGGGGGGGGGGGGTCACTTTCACTTTCTCAGATCGATTTGGAATGTCCGAATTCTTCAAAGAATAAGATCAATCATAGATTGTTTTGTTTTCATATTCAAATGTCTGAATTCCTCCAAGAAGCATGAATCATATATTGTTTTGATTTATGGCGCACTGAACAATACGTAATTGAAAGGGTGTCCTTTTGACCCCTAAACTTAACGATGAAATTTGATTTGCATTGAGGAATACGTGAATTATGGGCATGAAAGAAGCTAAATCGGCGGGTGGGTTGTTTGAATTTCTTGGCTGTCTGTCTGTCTGTCCGTCTGTCTGTTTGTTTGCCTCTCTCCCTGTCTGTCTATCTGTCTGTCTGTCTGTCCGTCTCTGTCTCTCTCTCTCTCTCTCTCTCTCTCTCTCTCTCTCTCTCTCTCTCTCTCTCTCTCTCTCTCTCTCTCCTCCTCTCCTCCTCCCTCTGTGCTACCCCCTCCACTCACTCTTTCACTCTGTATCTCTTCTCCCCCCACTCTCGCTCTCTCTGTCTGTCTGTCTGTCTGTCTGTCTGTCTCTCTCTCTCTCTCTCTCTCTCTCTCTCTCTCTGTCTGTCTGTCTCTCTGTCTCTCTCTCTCTCCTCTCTCTTCTCTTTCTCCGTCTCTCTCATTCTCCCTTTTTCTGTCTCCTCTCTTTCAACCCCTCTGTTTTTCGTCTAGTTCTCTTCTCATTTCTCTTTTCCTGCCCTCTCTTTCTTTCATCCCATCCTGTATTTCCTTCCCTATCTTTAGGATGTGCACTTAGCTCTCCTCTTTCAAACAAACTCTGTTTTATCGGATTGAGTTCTCCTCTCTCTATTTCTCTTTCTCCTGCCCTCTCTTTCTTTTATCCCCTCCTGTATTTCCTTCCCTATCTGTAGGCTGTGCATTTAACAAACTAAAAAAGAAAACCAAACAAATACACAAACAAACAAAGATGATGGAAGCGAATTCATATCGGATTGAGGCGTTTTATTGACAGTGCAAGTCATATAGATATATTCATTCATTTGTGGAAATGTATATTCATGCAAACCAAGCAGGAAACGGCTCCAGTCTAGAGACTAAGGCAATGCATCTTCCCAGTGAATAGCAGCCCCAAATCCGTGTACACAGGAATCTCCTGGCATTCCGGAGAACGCTCACAATGGAATTTTTCCCTGTATAGCTATGCTCCTTTGCACATCTGTCTGTCTGCCTCTGTAATGTTCATATGGGGAAGAGGTATTCTCTCTTAGATCAGCTGTCTTGTTTTTGGTTCCGAGTCAGTTAGCAAACTGGGAAGACGAATAGTATTCCAGAGAAATTGCTGGCATTTCGGCGGATGGAAAGCAAGATTATACACACTCTGTCCATTGTTGGCATTGTTATGTTGTCTTGTCAGACCAATAAAGATGCGAAATACAACTCGTATATATGAGAAAACAGATTCAATTAACTTGTAGAAAGCAGATAGGCGTTCTGATCCTGACCCTTGTTGTTCTTTTAGCGCATCCTATGTATCTGTCTGTAGGGAAGTAATAACAATAGCTATTCACTTTCGTCTCATAGTGGGCACCTCAGATACGAGCAGATTATCATGAGGTGCTGGTTCCTATGATATGTCCATTTAATGTTTTCATTGGCACTAACATTTTTTTCTCCAATCTAGAAAAAAAATGAACAGTATTTTAAAAGCGCTACATCTTGCATCAGCAACTCAACTGCCAGTGCACTCACCATTAGCTCATATCAAAAACACACCCAGGCTTCCTCACGGCATTTTTCGTGTTCCATATTATCTCCGTGCACGCATCTCCAGCCGTTGTAGATCAAGTACAATGTAACGAGAATCGCAGTATTTACAAACCGATGCAACCTCTTTCAAAAACAGCTCCTTTTAAAAATCCGTCTACAGTACTCTGGGGCTTTGCAGCGGAATCATCTCTGCCTCTTTTTACGTCTACGTTATTCAAAACACTATAAAGCGAAATATATTACTCACAATAAAAGAAGGAGTTTGCCAGTTTTATAAAATATGATTTGCCCTTAAATGTCTGTCTGTCTGTCCCTCTGTCTGGTTATCTGTCTGGTTGGCTGGCTGCTGGCTCGCTCTCTCTTCTCTCTCTCTCTCTCTCTCTCTCTCTCTCTCTCTCTCTCTCTCTCTTCTCTCTCTTCTCTTCTTCTTCTTCTTCTTCTCTTCTCTCTTCTTCACACTCCCTCAAAGACACACACACGCACACTCACACACACACACACACACACACACACACACACACACACACACACACACACACACACACGCACACACACACATTCACACACACACGCACACACACACACACACACACACACACACACACACACACACACACACACACACACACACACACACTCAGTCGCTTGATGTGCCTACCGAGATCTCCCTGACGTTAATTTATTGGAATTTTTAATCAGCAGATCTTTTTGTTTAACAAAATGAATAATTGCTTAGACTTATCATTTCACATTACATAATGATAGCAGTATGTCAGATGTAACGCTTATTGATCCTTTCTTTTAAGCTGGAGCTGTTCACCGGAAATGGTAAATCGAAGCTGAAAAAAAATTCTTAACAAAATCGTTAACAAAATGTCAGAACATGCTCATGTTTCAGTTATTAATTTTCCTCGTATTATTTCAATAGGCCGTTATTGATTTGACACAGTTTAGCCACAAATCTGTAATTGTACCACGACATAAGAAGTTTCCACTTTTATGAAGTATGATAACTTATGTCAAAATCCTCATGTCACACAGAATTAAATCAGAATTCAATACAGATTACGTTTGCCATCTGCATGCAGAAAATTAGCTTCTCTGCGGAGAACATTTTACACGAAAGAAACGATTCATAAAAGCAAGCAGATTGTCTTTGCAGTCTCCAACGGTATTTTTTTTTTTCCTTCTCCAACGGCATTGTGTTTTTCCTTCTCCAATGGCAATGTGTTTTCCTTCTCCAATGGCGTTGTTTTTTTTTCATTTGCCAATGGCTTTGTTTTGCATTCTCCGATGGCATTTTTTTCATTCTCCAATGGCAATGTTTTTTCGTTCGCCAATGGCATTGTCTTTTCAGTCCAGTGGCATTGTTTTTCATCCTCCAATGGCAATGTTTTTTCATCCTCCAATGGCATGTGTTTTTCATCCTCCAATGGCATTGTTTTTTCATCCTCCAATGGGCATTGCTTTTTCATCCTCCAATGGCATTGCTTTTTTTTCATCCTCCAATGGCATTGTTTTTTCATCCTCCAATGGCATTGTTTTTTCATCCTCCAATGGCATGGCATTGTTTTTTCATCCTCCAATGGCATTGCTTTTTCATCCTCCAATGGCATAGCATTGTTTTTTTCATCCTCCAATGGCATTGCTTTTTCATCCTCCAATGGCATAGCATTGTTTTTTTCATCCTCCAATGGCATTGTTTTTTCATCCTCCAATGGCATAGCATTGTTTTTTTTTTCATCCTCCAATGCATTGTTTTTTCATCCTCCAATAGCATTGTTTTTTCATCCTCCAATGGCATGGCATTGCTTTTTCATCCTCCAATGGCATGGCATTGTTTTTTCATTCGCCAATGGCATGGCATTGTTTTTTCATCCTCCAATGGCATGGCATTGCTTTTTCATCCTCCAATGCATGGCATTGTTTTTTTCATTCGCCAATGGCATGGCATTGTTTTTTCATTCGCCAATGCATGGCATTGTTTTTTCATCCTCAAATGGCATTACTCCCACACCGGTCATATCCGCTTCTCGTCCACAGCCACACCCTGGCTTATCCCATGCAGCCCCGGCACCGACAATTCACAAGAACAGTCAGTGTCAGGTCATCATAAGGCTATTCGTTGCACTGCACTGCTGCTGAGTCACGTCGGAAGCATTCCGTGGTGCCTGTTTTAATCCAACATTCGCAGGACACCGCCCGCTACCCCACCTACTGACGACAATAATTGCTCAACCGTGGAGCCAGCGTAAACGAGCTTCCTTTCTCCGGAGAGCGCCACTATGTCCGCCCAACGACGTCCCCATGAACTAGCTGATACTGGTAACACAAACACGACATTACTTAAGGACACAGGCGTATAAAGGATATGAAACCGAGGCCACCTCTGCTGGACCAACATTTCTATTAAAAAAAAAAAAAAAAAAAAAAAAAAAAAAAAGCTTGACAACGGCATTCTGTGGCATATTCTTATTTGGAACCATTTTAATTTCATTTTTTATGTCCTTAGTTTTGTGGATCTTTGTCAAAACTGTTCTCAGTCAATTAATTTCCAACATAGGAAAAAAAAAATGAATGTCGTGGATGTTTTGTTTAACTGCAAGTATTTTATATTACACGGATCATTTGCTAAAACACAGAAGAAGGCGTTTCAACTCTGCCATGTCATTTTCATTGTTTCCACTCTTATGTAATTTTCTTCATGTTATATTGAATCGGTTTAGTGCAGCCTGCTCACTCCTTAAAATATATAATACATCCTGTTTTCGGGGAAATAGTTGTACATTAAGAATGTATCCTAGACATCCATTAGCTCCTCAAAAACAAAGACATAATTTTACCAGCGGCCGCGGCAAAGTGGTTAACATCGCGGATTCTCGACTGGGAAGGTCATGGATTCGATTTCCATCAGACTCATTTATTTGTGGGATTTTTCTGCCCTTAACGGTCCCTTCTCCGAGTTGAATTTGCTATCAGCTAAATCGGGATGTCTGGAACTACACCATCGCGTTTCATCCACTTCATGGTTGCATCAATGAGAGTGTCATCAAATTTCCTGACCAACACTGCAGGTGTCTGTATTTCTCGGGTTTGGTTGCCACCTTGACGCAGGAGACTTTTTTTTTTTTTTTTGCTGTCCCAACCTGTGCGCCACCTCAGAGGCAGTGCATCCACGCCGCTCGTTTCGACACACCGTCCACAGCTACAGCCCGGTCGGCCCCGCCGCAGCCCCTGCACCGGCAATCTACGGGGAGCAGTCAATGTCAAGTCGTCAAGAGGCAACCCACCGGAGGAGACACTGCACTGCTGCCGGGTCACTTCGGTGGTGTTCAGTGGCGCCTGATCTGATCTAACATATGCAGGACACCACCTGCTAAGCCCCGTACTGACGACAATAATTGCTTAGTCGCGGAGCCGGCGTGAGTGAGTTCTCCCTCCGGAGGGCGCCACCACGTCCGTCCAACGACAGCCCCCATGGACTCGCCGATACCGGTGATCCCGACGGAACCAAACCAAGGGCACAGGCGTGGAGAGGACATCAAAAGTGAGGTCACCATGAGAGCAGGGCATGAACGGCCACAGAATTGAGATTTTTTTTTTTTATGCTGATCGATGAGAATGAGGATGATTAAGATGATGCTACGGATTTCCATTTCGGTCTGAGACGGCATGACAGGGCTGTACTCTACGCTTCCTTTCATAACATATCCCGGCGTCAACCAGGCCCGAGAGATACGGGCACCTGCAGTGTTGGTCAGGAAATATGAGCAACACTCTGAGAAACGCATCCATTAAGTGGATGAAACTCGACTGTGAGGTCTCAGTATTCCCAATTGAGTCTGCAGCAAACTCAACTCGGGGTAGGTAGGAACCGGTCGGAGCAGAAAAACCCACAAGACTCTGATGGGATTCGAACCCACGACCTCCCAGCCGGGAGTCCGCGACGCTAACCACTTCGCTCGGCGGCTGGTTTGACGCAGGAGACATTGTAGGTGGAGTCCTGCATACGCTGGATCCGAAAAGGCATCACTAAAAGCCACCGAAGTGACTCGGCGGCAGTGCAGTATCTCCTCCGATGAGCTTCCTCGTGACAATTTGATAATAACTGCTGTTTATGCCAGGGCTGTGGCGAGACAGGTAAAGCTCTGGCCGTGGACGAATGAGTGGCGTAAGTGCAATGTCACTATGGTAAACAGGAAACGAGACAACACCACCACCACCACCACCACCACCACCCCAAAAAAATGAAATTCTCCATCCATTATTTTTTTTTTTTTACTTTACATTTTTTTAAAAGAATAGATATTCAACAAACTTTCATTGACTTTTGTTATTCTGAAAAAAAAGTGTGCGGTGATAAAAAAAAAAATTCCTTTCTTAAAAAATGGATTGAGTCTGTACATGGTGAATTGATTTGTCTCCTGGTTATCCGTGAACTCTATCTTCGAACATGGAGATACTTTGTTTTGTTTGCTTTTTTTCAACTTTGAAAGTTTTTTTTTTAACCTAAAACAATCTTAATACTTGCAAGTGCAATATAGCGTTCACACTCCCCATCTCTTCCTTCCTAATACATAAGACAGATTAATGTCTTTAAATGACATCGGTTTTGTTTTTCTTCATCAGTTTACGAAACATCTGTTGTAACTGTTTAATTTCAGACAGACATTTATCATATAACAGTTTTGCAGGTGTTCTCAGTAAGTTTATACGCACATATTCAACAAAAATGGTGACAAAATAGGCGGGACAAGTTGGCGATATCATTTGCACTCAGAGAGAGAGAGAAATTTGAGAGAGAGAGAGAGAGAGAGAGAGAGAGAGAGAGAGAGAGAGACAGAGAGACGGAGAGAGACAGAGAGAGAGAGAGAGAGATTATGATACCATAGATCTGATTTTCACATTTATAGAATTATTCAAAAGTTTTGGGGTTTTTTGCCAAAAATACTGCATCATTTGTTGCTTTTCCTCCTGTTCTAGAGAGGTGTTTGATTAAGTAAGAAGGAAATGTACTTATGGCAATAAAGAAAAAAATAGATAAAATGGTAACTCTACAATGCTGTAAAGTTATGTTTGGGACAAATGCACTTACGATTTCTGTTTAAGTTCTAAAGATATGAAAGGAGGTTGTCTGTTTTGTCTTCAATTATTTTCTTTCTTCATAAATAAAGTGGCCATTGACTTTTTCAAATTGGAAAAAGGAGAACAAGATTTTCAATTAATTCTCTCTTGACTGTTGAATTTTTTTTTTTTTTTACTTTTTTCTGAAATTTTGTTGTCTAATACAGTTGTCGGACTGCAAAATTAACTATGTATTCTGTGCAAAGAAAGCAGATGATTTGTCCTTAACTGTTAACCTTAAAAAGACAAGGGTAATGGTTTTCATAATGGGTGGTGCTATAAAAATGAATAGGTTAATTTACAAAAAAAAAATTATAAATACTTTGGCAATCTTAACTGATGGTTCCGCTTTGTTCGTGGTTTGTAGAAAATGAAGGAGTTGTGGAAATAATGAAGTCACCGAGAAAACTGAGAATGAGTTTTTTTTCTTTCGAAAATTCTTAGATTCCCATATTGTGCTTATTTTTATATATGCAGCTGAAGTTTGGAGTGTAGAATGAGTGTAGACAAATTGAAATTTTAGTAACTTTTGCCATCATTTTCATTCCACGTGTCCCGCGCATGCCTCTGACAAGCTGGAGTGCAAAAAAAAAAAACAACAAAAAACCCACAAAAAAACACAAACAAAAACAACAACAACAACAACAACAACAACAAAAACCCGGGAGATATCCACTGTATATAAGAATAGAATTAGAGAGTGTAAATCTGATTCAAATTCGTCTTGCAACTTATGTCAAGAGTATGTAGACAAGCGGTCTGAATCTACCGAATATACGAAAATATTTCTGTCTTAAAGCTAATTTGGAGAGTATAATTTAAAACAGAAGATTATAAGTGTAAAAGTACTGTGGTGGAAACGTACCCGTTAATGGAAAATGCACAGCACTTTGGATCAACATATACATCAATTAATGCAAATATGAACCGTTTTTGGACTCACATGTCCTAAGCTGACAGACCATTTGTGGAAGAATGTGGGATTATTTCATGACGAAACTGGTTTTCTATAATCAAAGAATGAAAGTCAGTAACGTTTGAATCATGCAAAAGACAATGTTTGAAAAGGGCATACATTTCACAAAATATTTTCTGAATTAAAATGGAAAATTCATCATATACAAATAACATAAAGTCAACAGAAATTCAGCTTCTATTGACCTCTATTGACTGTCTAACATATCTATCCCCCACACAGATCTAACACCGAAAGTTAATGATTATGTCAGAGACCTCTGGCAGGAGAACTGGAATACACAGACGGATAACAAACTCTTCCAGATCCGTCCAAACTTAAAAAAGAGTTCCTCTCATCTACCTCTGGTGGTCGCAAGGAAGAAATGGTCTGATGCCGGCTGCACACTGGCCATTCGTGTTTTACTCATCGCACCTTTTAAAGAGTGAAGAAGCTCCGTGGTGCATTCCATGTCATTTACCACTCACAATGAAACATATTCTTTTAGAGTGTTGGCACTTGCATGATGTGAGACATAAGTACTTACAGCAGACTCCATCAACACCTTGTTCAGAGGTGTTCCACCTGATGTGATCTTCGAATTTTTTTTAAAGAGATTAACATTTTTCATGTGATCTGAGATTTAACAGTGGAACGATTTTTTAACAACATGTCGGGGTGTGTTTTTAGAAGATGTATTTTAAAGGGTTGTGTCAATGAATGACTTGTGAGTTGACTTCAACGCGTGACGGCCCTGGTATGCCCTCTGCAGTCGGCTGGGCTATAAGCAATATTACCTTACCTTACCTTCTTAATTTTGTTACTTTCAGTGGATGGGTCTCGGCAATAAAACAATACATACAGAAAACAGTTATCAAGAAATGCGTTAAGCGTCGACGGAAAATTCATGTCCTGTGCCTTCAGAAAAAAATCCTCAGACTAAATAGAGGGGGTAAACAAGATGCAAAGCATATAAACGTACTCCCAGTTTATTTTGAATACAAGTACTTTCTTCTGAGATATTCCATGCAGAAAAAAAGTTTTGGGCCGTTATAGCCGTTAGTAAACGGCTATTCTGGTAAAATAAAAACATTGGGCATCATCGTGACCCATAATGGACATACGTACAAATTTTCAGAAAAATCGGCCCAGAAGTTTTGTCTGGAGCGAGTGGAACACATTTTGACCACGGACGGACACACAGACAGACACACAGACAGACACACAGACACACAGACAGCATTTCTTCGTTCCCATTGTAAAGTACTCCCTGCTCTATAAGAACTGGGAGTACAAAAAAGAATTGTGAGATTTTCACATCCAGTGATAAAAGACCAAAGTGCTGCATTAAATCGTCAGATAATGTAACTTGACCCTTCCTTGGAATAGCGCATGTCACAAAATTTATCACATCAAACATGTAAAACTCAAATGGCTGCAGACAGAAATAGTCCACCGGATAATTACAAAGAAAGTTCTTCATGCAATAGGATTATTAGCTGCAACACATTGCAGACTGTGCATTGAAGAAAGCAATTCCACTGAATATTTTTGCATGGAACTGTAAACTTGTAGCCTACCATTGTTTTCAATTCTGACGAACTTGTATTTACGGACAGCTGCAAACTTTTTTTTTTTTTTTTTTTTTTTTTATAGCATTAGGATTTCATGTCGGTATGTACTTTTTGGCGTGGATAATATTTTCATGCTGACAAAAACTTACGATTTTATTATGATTTTCGCAAAATTTGTATGTGTATTAATGCAAAATAGTGTCATCCAAGTAAAGAAAATGACATGAATCAAAAAGAGAATGCTTAGTGAATTCGAGTTTGGTGTATCTTAATGAGGTATACACCTTTTTTTCTGTAGATGATAGACAATGACAATCCTGTGCATATTACACCTTCCCTTGTCATTTGATATCCTTTCTATCCCATTTATGTTTGTATAAGTAATTTTGTCCCTTGACATGATAGTGTGATATAGAGAGCGATGCGCGTGTATGCGCACGCGCGCGCGCGCACGCGTGTGTGTGTTTGTGTGTGTGTTGTTATTGTTGTTTTTAGGTTGTTTGTTTTCTTCTCAAGGACTGATATCTTTTGTAGATTTCGTATTGAAAACATTGTACTTTATGCCATTATTGATAACATCTTTTATCGTTACTTTGTCGCTGTTCGTTAATTAATAGGAATAAAGTTATTTGGGGGGGGGGGGCGGGGGAGAAAAAAAAAAGAAAAAGAAATATGTAAATAGGCCTTTGAAGCGTTGGTAAGGCAACATAATTCAGGCCACTTGAACTAGGTATAAAAATGCAACTAAATGAATAAGTAAGTAAGTACATGAAGAAGATGAATAAGTAATCAATGAATAAGCCAACGAATAAACAAACAAACAAATGAATGAATGAGTAAACCAATGAATGAATAAATTAAAAAAAAAAAAAAAAAGGAAATAGCGGAAATGACAGCCGACTTTGTTTCAGTCGAGATATTAGATGCGAGTCTTTTGTTATTTCCAAGTCTGAAAGATGGACTAATTTCGTGACAAAAGCACAACTGGCATTCTCAGTCAGAAATTAATGACTAAAGTAGAAGCCTGTATTCTTTCAAAACTGTCTTTTTCAATTAGAGAAGAATGTTCTTGTGTTATTAATGAGAAGACAGCGTTTAGAAATTCTGACCCCAGTTTTGTGGCCTAAAGAGACTGTACAGAGCTTGCAAAAGACCAGACAGACGTTAGGTTCTCATTGTGTAAAAATCAAGTGGAAAGCGGAATTCCTTTTATTTTACTTGACGCCTAAGAGAATACCCATGACTTACTCAGACTTGGTTCCCGTCTCCAGTGCTCCCGAACAGAGTAGAATGGTTAGCGCTCTTTCTTTAAGCAAAAACGAAAACGTAATAAAAACGTACGGCTAATTCATCATAGCACAAGCAATGAAGATAACGATAAAAAAAAACTGGAATTAATCTCCTATACAGGTAACTTTAAAATGATGTGTCAGTATACGCACATGCATGCATGCGTGCGTGCGTGCGTGCGTGCGTGTGTGTGTGTGTGTGTGTGTGTGTGTGTGTGTGTGTGCGCGCGCGTGCGTGCGTGCGTGTGTTTATGTGCGTGTGCAAAATTAGTTTATGTGACTGTGATATGTGCTCTCAATTGTTTATTTTCAACCCCTCGTCCGAAGCCTATCTTGCTGTATGGGCAATAATACATTTGTCGTTGTCATCTCTTTCTCTCTCTTTCTTTCTCTCTCTGTCTCTCTCTCACACCCCTTCTCTCTCTCTCTCTCTCTCTCTCTCTCTCTCTCTCTCTCTCTCTCTCTCTCCACATCAGTTGCTACTTCTTCCCGCATGCTATTCTAAAAATAGTGTTTCAAAAGAAGATCTATTTATATAGCTAGCTAGGTTTGTATTGTGTTTCAAGATTTCATTTATGTCTCTGTAAGCATTATAGTGGTGAACTTTTCACGATTCTTATAGCATTGAGTCACATCTCCTTTCTTATTCTTCTTCTACTTCTTTTCCTTTCTCTATCAGACTGTCTGCCTGTCTGTCGGCCTGCCTGCCATCGTGCCATCCTACCTGTCTGTCTGTCCGTCTCTCTCTCTCTCTCTCTCTCTCTCTCTCTCTCTCTGTCCCCACTTCCCGTTCGCCCAACACCCCCCGACTTTCCGTCCTTCTCTCTCTCTCTCTCTCTCTCTCTCTCTCTCTCTCTCTCTCTCTCTCTCTCTCTCTCTCTCTCTCACCTCTCGAGTAATGTAACCTTTACTCACCATGCGTTTTCTTCCTTCTGAAGTTTGCTATTTGTATGTCATTGTTACCTAATATTGTATTTTCCACGTCGAGGTAATATTAGATTGCCATTATGTTTTTATGACTCGTTATATTTCCTTCACTAAAAAAAAAAGCCAACTGCTGCCTACTGAGAGAGAGAGAGAGAGAGAGAGAGAGAGAGAGAGAGAGTGAGAACAGAGTGAAAGAGAGAGACACTGAAACAGAGAGACAGAGTTAACCCCATATATCACTAACACGCATACATATGCGCGTGCACACACACACACACACACACACACACACACACACACACACACACACACACAAACACACACACATATTTTCAGCTCTCCCACAGGCACACACACACACACACACACACACATTTGCACAAACGCCACACAGCATTTGCACAAACGCCACTGCTGTTTACACACTGCTTGATCTGAAATCTTTTTCTTTTCGGTTTTAACTCCATATAGTAACATAATACTAGCTGCAAAACATCTTTTTTTCCCCAACACTAAAAACTTCTGATTTAAACTGTATGAAGATGCACAGAAATCAACTTTAGCCTATCTCTTACGCGTATGAGATAACTGGATACTTTATTGAGAGCTAGCAAGATCATTCATCGTAGGATTATTCTTTTCTTCGCAAGCATCACTTTGAAAGCCGACACTGGATAATCAGTACACTCGGGAATTTTGGCTTTGGTTTCCTTTGTGTCGGCAGCCAGAGAACATGGCCAAATGTCGTTCTCTCGTCTGGGAATAGTTGCTTTTTTCCCTCTCTTGGTGCTGATATTTCGAAAAGCTTTTTTCTGTTATTGTTGTTGTTGCTGATGTTGCCTTTGTAACTTTTGGAGGTACCAGGCTTCGCCGTTTTATGTTGTTGGTAATGGTTTTTCATTCTGAAGTTAATCAGGTTATGGCTAGGAGCAAAGATTCGAAACGACATTTACCAGTTTTGCATCGTGGTTTGTGTTTAGATTTTGGTTTTTCTTCGTAAAGGGTCAAACTACCTGCGGCAAAGTCTGTATAAATACAAGGTATTCTCTTTCTCCGCCTCGTTCAAATCGACTCAAAAGTCTCTAACTTTTCAAAGTCATGTGGTGCACGCTAACTCTTGTTTTCTTTAATACTTCTCTGTCTCTCTCTCTCTGTCTCTCTCTTTCTGTCTCTTTGTCTGTCTGTCTGTGGTATTCAGTTAATACCCGGATCAGTAGAGATATTTTTGTTACTGTTTGCTGACGATGTTATTCTTTTATCTGGAACAGTTGTAGGTTTACAAAACCAATTAAATGTCTTAAAAGAAGAAGCAGATCGCTTATGTTTAACAATTAACTTAGATAAGACAAACATTGTAGTCTTCAGAAAGGGTGGACATCTATCTTCTAACGAAAGATGGTTTTATGGAAATACAAATGTTCAAGTAGCCAATTCATACAAGTATTTAGGAATGATATTTTCAACAAATTGACGTTCAGTTACGCATGGGAAGAATCTTTAAAGGAGGGTAAAAAAGGCGTGATTGAAATTCTGAGATCCTTAAGAAAGCTGAATTGTATTGATTGCGGTATATTTTGGAAAATCTTTGATGCACAGATAGAACCTTTACTTACATATGGAGCTGAAATTTGGGGGTTTAGAAGAAAATCCACAGATTGAAAAAGTACACAGCTATGCTATGAAGCGTTTTTCTTCAGGTGCCAATACATTCATCTAACACTCTTTTGTACGGAGAGATGGGCAGGTACCCTCTTTACATCAGATCTTTTGTGAAATGTGTTAGGTATTGGCTGAAAATATTGAAGCTTCCACAGTCACGTTTGTGCAGACAGGCTTATGACATGATGCTTTTACAAATGGAAAGAGGCAGAAATAACTGGGCTAATAATGTAAAGAAAGTGTTATCAGAACAGGGTTTTGGCATAGTGTGGATGACCCAAGGAGTAGGTAACGAACAGCAGTTTATTACAGAATTTAAGGATAGGCTCATCTGCTCTTTTTAAACAGAATTGACATTCAAATATGGAAAGCAAAGAAAAGTATCGTTGGTTGGTTTTCTCTTTTAAGAACATATTCCATACAGAAAAGTTTCTTCATGTTATCACTGATAAATGGCATAGAATTAATTACGCAAGATTTAGGTTACACACTTTAGGTTTCAATGCGAATAAAAGATGGTTCGAGTCTGGAACATCCACAGAATTACCATGCCCTTTATGTGGATTCACCACTGACAACGAAAAAACACTTTTTATTTCAATGTATTGCATATAATGAAGTGCGTGTAAAATGTTCATTTTCCACTTTGGATGTTTTTGAAAGGCAAGATGTTGCTTCTTTGTTCATCATCTGATGACGATGGTGTGATGATAAAATCAGTTGCTAGATTCATTGCAGAAGCAATGAAGATCAGACAGAAGCATTTACAACAATAGTGAATTGAAAACAGTACCTAATCCCGGAAAATATCAATTTAAACAAGTGGAGGAGAGTTCAGTAATATAGTCATCGAGTGTCTGAGTGAATGGTCGAATTAATCTATTACATTACATTTTCCCTTTTTTGTATATACGTTGTTGTTCTTGTTGTTGTAATGAGAAAGGAGTTCTCGTGTTTATTCTTTTTCTACTTTTTCTTTATGTTTTGCTTGTTTTGATTTGATTGATCATTGCGAATAAATGGGTTACATTGTTTGCAATGAAAAGAGGAATGTGTTATTACCCTGTTACCCCCCTTGTCATAAGACCTTTTGGTAGCTCACATCAAAACTATATGCAAACCAGTATTCAGAAAATACATCAGTTCTGCAGGTTTAAGCACACTTTCTGATTTTTTTTTCATGCCAGACAATCACACCTGAATCCATACATACGCTCGTCAATAAATTACTCTTCGACACACTATTCGACCCAGGTGGCGCAAATTCATGAAATAATCAGCCTCTACAAACTAGCTCTTAAAGCAGTCCTCCTAAAATCCTCGATCGTTTAAGAATTGGATTTCCTTCAGGCTGGTGTTCTACCGTTAG
>JADBJO010004606.1:70000-72500 GCA_016801955.1 Conus betulinus
GGGGGGGGGGGGGGGGGGGGGGGGGGGCATCTTTTTCGTTTGAGCTTTTTTTTTTTTTTTTGGGGGGGGAATATTTCTTTATTTTTTTTTCTTTTCCTTCCCGCCCTCCCTTATGTCTTGTTTTTTCCCCCGCCCTTATAATTGTTTTTTTGCCTGTTTATTTTCGGCTTCGGTTAAAATCTAATCCAATCTGCACAACATGAGAACAGGAGTCAGATTTCCCCCTCTTTCCCCGTGCAGAACGCGGATTATCCCCCTTCAGGTTTGAAAAAAAATCTTTCCAGGTTTTTTTCCTTTCATACAATTTACATATTTGTCAGTGAACATGCGATTCATCCAGTATTGCACGAATCTTTGCAGTTACTGAGATATTCCCCCGTGTTTTCTTTTAAACATTTGTTTGCACTATTTCATGTCATCATATTGCCTTTACATTTTTCTGTGTTTTTATCATTTTCTTTCTTTTCTTTTTCTTTTTTTCTTTCTTATACTCTCTTTACATAAGTTCTTTTAAGATGCAATTTGAACCGTGGGGACAGGGTTTAGATCTCCTGTTCCCCATACGGCACAGGTTATGCTGGTTATTCATCATCATCATCATCATCATCATCATCATCACCATCATCATCACTACCCTTATCCTCATCCTCGTAATCCTTCTTCTTCTTCTTCTTCTTTTTTTCTTCTTCTTCTTCTTCTCCTCCTCCTCCTCCTCCTTTTCTTCTTGCTGTCAGTCTCCTCCTCCTCCTTACCGTTATTATTGTTGTCATTGTTGTTGTTGTCGTCGTTATCATTATGTCGATGAACAAAGCGTACTCGTACCCATAATTGTGTGTAAACATACAGACACACACGTTTTGCACGAACGTGGTTCCATCCAAATGTATGATGATGAGAATCAAGGCACGCTCCTCAACATTTCCTACAACGTGAACACTCACATACTATAACTTCTCATAACTTGAGAGATTATAGCAAGCGCACTAAGCGTGCTCATTAGAAACTATTTCTAGACACTGCATCTTAATTTTGAGCTTGAACTTTGCATGACTTTGATCAAACGGCAATATGGAGGCGTAATGGATCGGCAAGCATGCCAACACTAGTTGAATGTTAAATCTTTTTCCCTTCTGGTTCTTTAAAATTTCTGAGGAAAAAAGCCAAAGTCAGCTGAAAATTTCCTTTTATCATTTCTTACTGCTTCTCATTTCTGACTTTAAACAACAGAGGATCAAAAAGCGTATCACCTTGCGAAAGAGATGCTTACGGGTTTTTTGCCGTTGTTGTTTTTGTTTGTTTGTTGGGAAGAGGGATATATGTCTGGACAAAACTTCGCCAATACAGCTGAAGTCAGTGAAATGGAAATGATTCACATTATCCTCATATGATCTATCAGGAATCAGAAACGATAAAGAGCTGTGCAAGTCCACAAAAGGAGCAAGATTGTCACTCATGAACCAGCAATGATCACAGTGGAACGACATAACTGTGGGTACTCCTGAAATGATCATCTTTGGGTCTTTTCATAACTTGGTACTGCTTCTTTCACCCCCCCCCCCCCCCCCCCCCCCCCCCCCCACCACCACCACCATTCTCTTTTTCAAATTGTGTTCTGTTTTCAAATTGTGTTCTAGCGTGCACTCAGAATTGTTGTTTCTGTGTCGACACCTCCGGGGCGTTTGATTTCTCTCCTGAAACCGTTAGCCTAAAAAAATTCTCCGGACAATATCAAACAAAGGTTGTATACTGTGATTTTTTTTCCTTTGTAGGAAATTATCTGACTGAAGATACTCTCCAATCGACCCTCTGTTTCTTCTTTGAAATAAGATCTGACGGGTAAAAGGGGAACCAGAAAGCTAATCGTCCACTCTAACACCAGTCACGTGGCGAAAGAATTGCTCCTTTTATCATATATATTGTTTTTTCTTTTTTTTTTACAACTTGCTGGCGGGTTTTTTTTTTTCCGTGGCAATGCATTCGTTTTTGTACCTACAGATATCAAAATTCACTCCCCTCGCTTTCATTCAGACTTTGTTATATATGTTTCAGGTGCTTATGGAATCTGGCACCGGCGATTCGAGTATTTTCCTGACATTTTCGGGATTCGAATTTTGCCCACTGATACTAAAAACAGACGACACTATTCCAAAAGGCCGAGAGTTAAGAAATGTTCTGTTGGTGGCTGCTGAAGAAAAAAATGAGAAAAAGTCATGACGACAAGAAGCGAAGTTAAGCGACCGTAAATGACAGGAGTGTTTCAGAAACCAAAACTGGACCCAAAGCTCGATCATTGTGGACAATTTCCTCCTAATTTCCTCCTAATTAAAACTTAGTGATTATGTACTTGACCATGAAAAAACTTTAACTCATGTTTGCTGGCTGCCACATTAAAGTGCCAGAAAAAAATGCGTAGAAAATCGACCAGGTCAAAATTAGAAGGTGTTTGCACATGACTGTGGTACTGAACATATTCTAGCCAATCTGCGTGTCTTATCAAGTC
>JADBJO010004606.1:77500-82500 GCA_016801955.1 Conus betulinus
CTATAATCTGTACGAAGCATGTGATATACGTGCTGTTTGCACTTATGTTTTCTTGTTGATTTAGCTTAGGTTTTCTTGTTGATTTAGCTTATTGAACGATTTTGTTTGTCAAGGGACTGCATCATGCACAGTTTCAAGGAATCATGATTTCGAACTCTTCTTACTAAACTCACGTGAACAATGATTTACTGTACTTGACCTTAAGTGATACCACACACACACACACACACACACACACACACAGAAAGAGAGAGAGAGAGAGAGAGAGAGAGAGAGAGAGAGAGAGAGAGAGAGGGGGGGGAGAGAGAGACTGAGAGAGAA
The DNA here is from genome assembly GCA_016801955.1 of Conus betulinus. Classification (NCBI taxonomy): domain Eukaryota; kingdom Metazoa; phylum Mollusca; class Gastropoda; order Neogastropoda; family Conidae; genus Conus; species Conus betulinus. Next base: position 77,822 of record JADBJO010004606.1, read on the forward strand.
AGAGAGAGAGAGAGAGAGAGAGAGGAGGAAGGGAGGGAGAGAGAGACAGGACAGACAGACAGACAAGACAGACAGACAGACAGACAGAAAGACAGAAATATAGAGAATGCTATCAAAAATTTTAACATGGGCTTACGACACGCGTATCAAAGTACAAGACAGGGGGGGAAAACCAACAGAGGTTGGGCACTGTTTTTGAACAGAGGCGACAAACTTCGTTTGATTATTCAGATCTCACCAGCACTTGGTTTTTAAGATAACTGGTTCATTATATTTCCAGTTTTCCCAGTCGTCCATATTCAAGGGCTTCGGAAAATTCGTATTCAAGGAAGTAAAGAGGTTCAATGTCCAATTTTAGAAGCAGAACATATTCGCCTTTGTGAATAGATGTCATTTTCTATCATTCCAGCAGTTCATTATCAGCGAAATGGTCATCAGTTTCATCAGCAATTCATGTTCAGGGAAATGATTGGATTCGGTTTTAGCAATGTCACAAATACATGTAAATGAAACAAGAATCATCTATTTTCGAGTGGTGTTTATTGCATTATAAAGAATCAGATGCGTTTTCATTACATTACTGTCATACACTGTATTGATTCTTTCTTCGTTAAGGTATCAGTTTTTGCGATTCATTCATTCAGTATCGAATCGTTACTCAGTAATAACTGCGTAAAGAGTTGAATTTCACCTGCAGTAAACATGAGTAAGTCATATTATGTCAACAATGTGCTTTTTGGCGATTAGTGATCGTGTTTGGACAGAGGATCTGATGTCATATTCTATTCCAGTCCAGTTTTTTTTTTAGCCAGCAGACGACAACTCCATAATGCTTTCACTTTTTCACAGTTTCCCAAACTTCCTGGCATATTCAGTTAGTGTAAGTTCTGCTGTGTTGCAGATGTGTGGCGTTTGTGCAGATGTGTGTGTGTGTTGTGTGTGTGTGTGTGTGTGTGTGTGTGTGTGTGTGTGTGTGTGTGTGTGCCGATGGAAAGCTGAGAATACGCGCGCGCGCGCGTGTGCGTGTGTGTGCCGATGTGGAAAGTGTGTGTGTGTGTGTGTGTGTGTGTGTGTGTGTGTGTGTGTGTGTGTGAGAGAGAGAGAGAGAGAGAGAGAGAGAGAGAGAGAGAGAGAGCAACGTGAGCCCATTATTACTATTATTATTATTACTAATTTCAACATCATCATCGTTAGTATTATACTATTTAGAGCACTAGCATTTTACTGTCACATTACCATTCACTGTGGCGAAATGGTTAGAGTCTCAGACTCCAGGCTGTGAGGTTGTGCGAACGATTCCCATCAGACCCATTTATTTGTGGAATTTTTCTACTTCAACCGGCTTCAACCCAGAGCTGAGATTCCTATGGACTCATTTGGGAAGACTCGGACCAAACAGTCGAATTTCATCCGCTTTATGGGTATGTCTCTGACAGCGTTGTTCCAATTTCCTAACAAACTCTGCAGGTGTCTGTATCTTTTTGGCCTAGTGACGCCGGAATATATGATGAAAGTGGGCGTTGAGTACAGCCCTGTCATGCATTCTCAGACCAGAATGGAAATCCATGGCATCATTTTCATCGTCCTGATCCTCACCGACCAGCATTAAAAAAAAGTATCGAATTCTGTGGCCCTTCATGCCCTTGCTCGCATGTTGACCTTACTCTGGATTGTTCTCCACGTTTATGCCCTTGATTTGATTCTGTCGGGGTCACCGGTATCGGCTAATTCATAGGGACTGCCGTTGAACGGACGTGATGGCCCCCCACCGGAGAGAGAGCTCACTCACGCCGGCCCCGCGACTGAGCGATTGTTGTTGTCAGTAAGGGGCTTAATAGGTGGTGTCATGAGCATTTTGGATCAGAACAGGCACGATTCAGCACCACCGAATGACTCGGCAGAGGTGCAGTGTCTCCTCTAGTGGGTTGCCTCATGACGACCCGACATTGACTGGTCCCCGTGTTATTGCCGGTGCCGGAGCAGTGGCGGGTCTGGCAGAGTTGTGGCTGTGGACAAGAAGTCGGAATGAGCGACGTGGGTGTAAAAGTGGCACAGAAAATGGAACAGCCACAAAAAAGAAAGAAAAAAAAGAACGGTGCGTCATGTTGCTCTTAGTCCAGCCAGCCAATTCGCCCACATCAGAAGTGTACTTTAAGGCAAACATATGGCTCTCAGGACTGGCTCAATGTCTTGCCATTATCATCAATGTCTTGCCGGCGTGAGTGTGCAGGCGTGTTTTTAGGCCGTGAGCATCCAGGAAGTGGCCAAGCGTCTCTGGTCCAGGCGAGTTAGCACTCAGTTAAAAGGCAAACAAACCCGAGAGATGTCTCGCTTGGAGAATGGCTGGCTGGCGTGGCTCTCTCTCTCTCTCTCTCTCTCTCTCTCTCTCTCTCTCTCTCTCTCTCTCTCTCTCTCTCTCTCTCTGCCTCTGCAGGATTAAAAGGATCCCATTTAGTGTCAGTGAAAAGATGTGTATCATACACACAAATCTCTCTCTCTCTCTCTCTCTCTCTCTCTCTCTCTCTCTCTCTCTCTCTCTCATGTCTTTCTTCGCATCCGCCTCTTCCTTGTGTGTGTGTGTGTGTGTGTGTGTGTGTGTGTGTGCGTGCGTGCGTGCGTGCGTGCGCGTGTGCGTGTGCGTGTGTCTTGCCAACACGGGAGATTTATGTACGTATGATACACACACATACAACCTTGAGTTAATCTGACTTTAAATTGGTTTCAGTCAGTCAGTCAGTCGTGCGTGTGTGTGTGTGTGTGTGTGTGTGTGTGTGTGTGTGTGTGTGTGTGTGTGTGTGTGTGTGTGTACGTACGTGCATACGTGCGTGCGTGCGTGCGTACACGTGCGCGTGTGCACGTTCGCGTGCTGGCAAGTGAATTACATTCTGCACGCTTGAATTGCTGTATAATTAGATGCACACAAAATGGTTAAATTGCTTGGAAGTTCTTTAATTGCTCTAATGGAACAGAACCATCGAAGCAGGACTAAATGGAATGTTAGCCAGTTCTCACTCGATCAGAATGGGTGTTCCCTAAGAAACTGTTATCGTTTGGTGCCTTCTATTTCATTTGTGAACAAGTGATACGAAAAGGTGCCACCAGAGCTGTGTATAAGAAATAGCGCCGCCCTTCATAATGAATAGACTGTATCTTTTAAAACAGAAATAAGCTAAATAAATACAGAATTTCAACAAATGATCGACATTTTGTTGATTGCACAAAATCAGTTGTTGTTTGGACTGTCAGCTGGAGTTTGATTTGTATGCACACATGCAAGACAAACCAAAACAAACATTTGAAGGCAACGAAGCAGTCACACTGTCAGTTTCACTTTCATCAAGGAAATCAATTGTCCGTATATGCTACACCACATCTGCTCGACCACAGGGCCACAGGGAACTGAAGTTCCAGATCTCATGTACTTGAATCACAAATCAACCGAATGCATTGGTCAGGTCTTGTTACTATCAAACTCTATTAATAAATAAAAAAAAAACTGTCATTTTTATTTTTATTAGTGGTGGTGGTGGTGGTGGTGGTGGTAAGAGTACTTATATAGCACCTGTTCTCGCTTGGAAACCAAGCTCTAGGGGCTTTGCAATCCAAATTCTCGTTTACACAACGGGCTGCCTGCCTGGATAGAGCCGACTGAAGAGCTGCCTACTGGTGCTACACTCAGTCGTTTCCCCTGTAACTCAGTCGATGTCAGTAGCTAAGTTTTTCTCCCTTCATTCATTCGATTCTCGTAGGGTGCATGCTATATGTAACGTGTCATTCAAGCCAACGGCCAAACTGGCCCTCACTTCCGAAAGTTGGTGATGGAATTTTACGAGTGTGCAAAATGTAATGCGCGCGTTCACACACGTAATGGCCTATTGGTCTTCTTCGAAGGACTTTCCGTGAAATGGAACCAGAAACAATGATAACCCTGCGGGGAAAATCCCCCTTTACCCAAACGGCCCGGCAGAGATTCGAACCTGCGCCCTGGGATCACGAGGATTGTGAGTTCGTCCGTCTAACAAGAGAGCTATTCCAGTGCCTGATCTGATACAATGACTGTCATCAGAATGAATCATTCTGGCATTTTTAAGCTTTAAAAGAAGGAAAATCAGGTGCACGTGCAAAATTAAACGTTTCGCTAAACAGTGATATCTCTTTGCTTTATTCCGTCACAATACTCTTCATCACACACAATTTCTGTTTCATATGCCTGTGGTGTATTTTAAAACCTACATGTACCGCGTGACTTTAGATTTTGTAATTCTTATTGTATGTAAATTTGATGTGTTTGTTTTTGAAAAAAGAAAAACTTGAGTGCAGCAAGATGAGAATGAGGGGATAAATAACATGAAATAAAAGTTTATGATATCCAAAGAAAAAGTTAGTGTTCTTGGCGTTACCGTTCGTGACATTTCATTTGAAGTATATTTTATGTGGTAAGAAAGATAACGACAAAATATAGTAGTGTGATCAGTTTGTCATAGAGTCAGTTCTCAAAGTACCAAAGGCTAATGTACATAAGCTATGTAGAACTGACTTTTGTCTTAGACTCAGGTTTCTCAAAGTACCAAAGACTAATTTACATAAACTATGTAGAATTGACTATGTAGTCTTTAAACATGCGACGCGACTTCCAAAATGAGCCTCTGTAACAAACAGATTTAATCAGTGATGAATCA
>JADBJO010004606.1:85000-107500 GCA_016801955.1 Conus betulinus
CAATTCTGATTGTGAATATCATGTAAATCGCATCTTAAATATATTCAGGAATGACAAAATATCTCCATAATTCTGCATTGCCCAAACATACCCAAAACCATGGGTACATAAAAGTTTACGAATGTGTGTTGCCCAGTTCGTTCTGCCTGAAGTATCATGAGCATGTAGCATCATATAACATTGTTTGGGGTACCTATGGTGAGGCATGTCAATCAATTTGATCCAATACTTAATTAATCGAATGAAAGCATCAGTGTAAATCGGAAAAATCTACCACATTCATCCAGAGCTATATCATTCTTATATCTCTACCACCCCCTAGGATCATTTTGCAGATCTTGACCTGAACCCTTTTAACATTATCATACTGCTGATAGCCCCAGACTTCAGATCCGTACAAGAGAATGGGTTTAATTTTTGCATCAAAAATATTAAAAAACTGTAGAGGCAGGGATACATTGTAGTCTAAAGTACAGTCTTTTAATGCCTGCAACAGCTCTCAGTGCTTTTCCTGATACATTTTCAACACATTTTGACCAGTTAAGAGTTGAAACCAAAAATAACTCCTAAGTAATTATAACTAGATTCTACAATTATCTCTTTTCCTGTATAGTACCATTTCTCACACATTTTTTAAAAAAACCACCATTTTTGAATACTGTCACTTTAGTTTTGTCCATATTGACCATGAGACCCCCCATTTTTATAATAATATTCCAAACAATTTATCTTCTTCTGTAAATCTGCCACTGAATCTGAGACAAGAGCAATGTCGTCTGCATACATGAGTAAGAATATATCAAATGGATGAGTAAACACATCTATTCCACTAGTACCGAAATTATTAAGTTCTTGCTCCAGTTCTGAAAGAAAAAATGAAAATAACAAAGGACTCAAAATGCATCCTTGTCTAACACCAGAAATACAATCAAAATACTCTCTGTTGTATTTGTTCCAATTTTCACGGCTGCTTTTACACTTTTGTACATGCTTTGTAATGATAAGAATAGTTTACCATGGATACCCCTTTGCAACAGTAAATATACAACTTCATTCTATCAACACAGTCAAACGCTTTTGAAAAGTCAACAAAAAGAATAGAGAAACGGCCACCTTTCCTTGTGAGATATTTTTGTATAAGAGATTGCAGAGAAAAAAAAATGTCAATTGTACTATAAACATTTACGAAAACCTGCCTGGGCTTCCGGGATCAAATCTGCTTGACTGCAGAATTTTGTTAATCTTTCATTCAATATTGTACTATATAATTTACCGATAATGTTTAACAGTGATATGCCCCTGTAATTCTCAACTTGTTCAGTGCTTTTCTTGTGCAGTGGAAAGATTACTGCCTTAGACCAACATTCGGGGTAAATCCCAGTTGCAAAAACTTTGTTAAACAGAGGCAACAAAAATTTGGCTTGGATATCAGTAGCATGTCGGAAAAAGTCTGAAGATAGACCATCCGGACCTGGTACTTTGCCACTTTTGATATTATCAGGGCATTTAAAACTTTACTTTCACTTATCTCCTCATTCATGCAAGGATCAATACAATTCTCACAACTGTTTAGGTCATGCGTGGTTACTGTGTCTTGAACGGCCTAATTAAATTCTGAACAAAAAGAAGACTTTTCTAAGTGAAATAATGATGATTTAAAGTAGTCAGACCATGTGCGTGGTAGAATTTCGTTTGACCTATTCATCTTTGGTGAGGTAAGATTTTTCAGTTTTTGCCAGAATGCCTTTGAATCTTTTATTGCTACAAGAAACATTAAGCTCATTCAGAAGTTTTTCATTATATTCAGTCTGTTTCCTTTTGCATAAATCCTTGAAACTTTTCTTGAGAGTAAGATAATTTTCCAAAATCGGTTGTGAGTTTGTATGTCTAAAAGTGTTCAGTGCGCGCTATATTTTGTTTGTTTACTAACTTCATATTCAGCATCCCACCATGGTGGCCGCAATGGAGAATCTGCGTTTTTCTTCTTTGTCAATTTCATTTTCCCTGCGGCACTTTGAAGAAAAGAGACGTAAACCTGACATGCTACATCAATGTTTTGATCCAATGCTAGAATGAATTCTTCAAATTCAGACTCTACCCCGTCACGTAATTTAGAGTAAAAGCTGTCTCTTAAGTTTTCTTTCCAAAAACATATTTGGTCATTTCCTCCAAGATAATACTTTCTTCTTCTCTAATCTCTTCAACATATCTTAAAGGGATGAAGATAGCAATTGGAAAATTATCAGATTCAGATCTGTTCACAACATACATATCTGTGATCAGTTCAAATAAGGAAAACGAACAAATAAAATAATCCACAATACTTTTACCTCTGTTTGCTGTACATGTGATCTCACCTTCTTTGTCACTGTTGGATCTTCCATTTACAATGATCAGTTCAAATTCTCTGCAGAATTCTATCAATTTTCTATCAAAATTATTTACTGCTGTATCTTTAGACTTGCGACTGGTTAAAAAACTGATCATTTATCAATTCATTCAAGTCATCAAACATTTGAATATGTCGGTTACTGTTATCAATATCCACATCTGAAAGGCCAGAAGTGCGAGCATTAAAATGTCCACATAACAGCCATGGTAAATCAGGATAAGTAATCATTATTTGCGTCATGTAGCTCTCAAGAATGTCAAAACCTTCAATATTGTCATCATTGTATATAACCGAACGTTCAGGTGCAATATAAACAAAACATGTAAGAATATCAATGGACAAGTGCAAAAGAGACTGACTTGCTTTCAGAATGACACAGTCCTGAGCCGTTTCCAGTAACCTTTCCACATAACACGAAATATCCTTTTGAACACAAACAACGACACCTCCTTTCATTCGTTTCTTGCGTGGGCAGAAAAAAAAAAAACTGTATAGTTAGGGAATGCAAGTTCAGTGTCACGTTTTTTACAAGACCACATCAGAGTGCAAAAATTTTGAATTGAGTACAAAAAGATTTGAAAGATGGACATCTTAGTTTTCCAAAAAAGACCTTGAATGCTCCAAGACATTATCTGTAACTCAGAGAATATATGCGGAGAATGTGGATGCTTTAATGAACAACGGGATCCTCAAAACGTGTTGCTGACAAGGCCAAAAGAAGGGGTCGTTCGGAACTGTTTCTTGCCTGGGAAGTGGGCCGGCCTGATCGTCATCTTCGTGGTCGTTCTTTCAGTCCCTGGGTGGCCCTGTCGTAGTCAAACGTCCTGCCGTCAATCATGAGCAAGTCAAACTTCAAGAATGCCTGTTTCTTTTCCGATTTTGCCTTTTACAGAAAAGGCAAGAGCAGACGGCGGGTATCTTGCACTCTCTTTGAAAAATCTTCACCAATGAGATCGATTTTCCCGTATGACTTTCTTTCAAGTTCTTCTTTTCTTTCAGAACTCGTTGCTTGTCTTTGAAGTTTGAAAAAACATGCGATGATGGGTAAATCAGAGCCACTACTCAATCGGTGAACGCGTTCAAATCCTATGTTCCCTTCAATTTTCAACTGGTTATGAAAATCACATCTTTCACAAGTTTCTGTCAATCGTCCCATGATTCATTTTGAGCCGTGCGTTTCAAACCATTGAAAACCAAATTGTTTCTTTTGGATCTGCCTTCCAAGTCGTCCAATTTCTTCTCCATCTCCTCCAACCTGTCCAGTAGTTCTTGATTCTGTCGTTTCAACACTTCATTTTCTTTCTTGACAGCACTGACTGTCTCATACAACTGACCGACGACTTCTTCCCGTATCCCAGCGACGGAGTCACTGAGGGAGTCCAGTCGTTCGTTCACGGGAGTCGAGTCCACCTGCCAGATCTTGTTTCATGCCGGTAAAGAGTTCCATCAACGATGTCAAAGTAGGCTCCGTTTGCGGGGAGTCTTTCTCGCCGGTCTTCTTCCTGTTGTTCTATCCGTTGATTCGCGACGGACGGAGGTATCCAGATTGGCTTGTCTGACAGTTTTGTTCTTAATTCAGGGCCAGGATTCATTTCCACATCGCCAGCCTGATACAGGAGAGTGGCGACAAGTGTCACTAACACCAGCGACAGTCGCATGCTGCGAAGTTCAACTGTCTTCACAGCACTCTCTCTCACTCGCTTGGCACGCTTGTACATGAAATTTTGATAAATCCATAGAAAATGTCCACAGATCGCTCTGAAATTCAGAGGAGATGATGGCATACTCTTCACAAAGATGTGAACAAAAACATCTTGATGAAATCTTGAGATATTCACAGCTAATTAGCAATTAATTGCAATTTCAAACAGAGCAGAAAACAAAAACACATCCGCCCGCTGTGATGAACGAAGTTCACCTCCCTGTGTGTGTGTGTGTGTGTGTGTGTGTGTGTGTGTGTGTGTGTGTGTGTCTGTCTCTGTCTGTCCGTATGTCTGTCTGTGCCTCTGTCTGTCCGACTGGCTGGCTGTCTGTCTGTCTGTCTGTCTTTCTCTCTCTCTCTCATATCATCAAGACAGAAAGGGATTTGTTGTGTCTATTGTGTAAATCTGTTTGGGGAGGTGAACTTCATTTTGTATTTTTATGCCCTTTGCTGGCAGATATACAAGAATTCATTCCGGTAAAGTATTATTGACGTCCAGCACTTTTCATGTTAGTTTGTCTTCTGTCATCAAGAAACGAAAATGCTATATGGAATCTTGCTTTGTATTTATACAAGTCATTGAAACAGAGGAGTGATTTGACATAAGGAAAGGCGTACATTGTGGATGTTACATTTTAGTGATAAAATGAATACCTGTTTTGAAATATCCCGATTATTACTCACCCCGTTCAAATGGGGCTGTGGCCTTTTCTTGAACAAATCATTGTTATCGTTATCTTTTTTGCGCGCGCGCGCGCGCGCGTGCGCACGTGTGTGTGTGTGTGTGTGTGTGTGTGTGTGTGTGTGTGTGTACCTTCTCAGATCGTTTCGATCCAGTTGAATTTATTTCATATTACATAGACTTATCCTTACGGCTTTCAAGTCTGTGGCAAATATTCCAGAACTGAGATACTGATTCACGATATTAATTTTTACTACTGTTGACAGAGTAAGGTCTACGTGGTGTGAAAGAAACTTGACCAAGACTTGATAGGATGGACTTAACACTTGGCAATGGTTTGTAGAATCATCCGTCACACCCTTTCTTCTCAGAAACAGGAATCAACTCAGAACGCCCATGTAGGGTCTGAAAATGATACAGAGTTTCGAACTATTGTCAATAGGAACAGGACTCACGAGCGCCATCTCTCCAGGCACAGACAGACAAACCAATAGAATTCCTCGCTCGTTCAACAGCGCTCGTTTAAGGCTGTCATGGTGCCCGTGCGAAGTACGCTGTCGAGAAGGCTGGCTTCCTGCGCTCCTCTTGAAGCAAAGGGAAATTAGGAAAGCTCTTCAAATTAGAAGGGTAGTAGGGGACGCGGGTGGTGGTGGGGGTTTCATTGATCCGATCGAGCTCGCCACCGCGCCACCTTAATTTCTCGGCGTCATTTAGGGTTGTGGGTGGCGGAAGTGCGTAGGAGCAACAATTTGCAAAATGCCGCTCATTCAAATGAATAAATCAGGATCGCAACAATAATAATTCAGCAATAGGCCTAGGCATGCCACAGACAAATGTATTCTTGATTTTTATTCAGGCATAGATCCAGAATTTCTTGAAGTTTTTTTTAATTTTCCGAAAACAAAAGACAATAAACAAGACGCATGTACAGGAAAACAAAAAACATAGTTTCAGAAACAGTTACATGTAGTTATTAAACACTTAGTGGGTGATGGACAAATGAGGGCACATCTCTATTATGAAACAGAGGTAATAATAGAAACTATTACCAAATGGCATAACATAACATTTTTTTTTTTTTTTATAGGTGAGCCTATGGATGGACATTTTCATTTCGCAATGGAGATATTATCCCACCCACTCCGTCCGTTCTGGCAACATGATGTCTACGCACATAAGGCTTGATTACATAAATAAAGGCATACATTTTTCCATGTTAACTCGAAGAAGGTTTTTTTTTCTTTAATTTTCGCGGAAAGAGAAAAGCTTTATCAAGTATGGAATCAAGGTTTTTGACTAATCTTGAAGATCAGCTGAAAATACTAGCAGTTGAGCAATACTTTTCTCTTTTCTTTAATCAAAAGAGAGTTGGAAGGGATGGAGGGTAAAGGGGGGTTTCGTCTGTAAACCCTAATCAGTTTGTAATAAACGCAGATGTTTTCTGATCTAACAAAAAGCAGTCTAATGTATGATGCACACGTAGTAGTAGTAGTACTTTTCTTAACGTCTTTTCACTAATGTGATATTTAGACGAGAGAGAGAGAGAGAGAGAGAGAGAGAGAGAGAGTCTTATGTAGGCCTATTCATGCATGCTGGAATGCGTGTTTTAAATGTTGTGTGCATAATATAAGACAATATTAATAATTCAGCATTTTCACATTAGAGTAACTGTCTAACTGGACTACAATTAAAGAAAAGATAACTTTAAAAGCGAACTCTAAGTCAAGGAAAATATCCGAAAGAGACATGCCTGATAATGACGGTAAGTATGCTTGAAGGGGCAAACAACCAAACAAGACATGAATGCTAGTTAATCTTTTCTCGCCACAAATACATTTTGCGTTATTACTGTACTTGGTTTTTAAAGCATCAGTTTTATTCTATAGTATATAGAAATAAAATTTCTGTATTGATGCAAATTACTTATTTTAATATTAGGGTTATTAATAAAGCTTTCAAAAACATAACAGCTGAGTGTTATTTGCATTAATAGCTAGACCTTGTTGATTGTTTTGTTTCCTGAATCGACTATAAATTGTTTGTTTTAACATGTTATATCCCTCTTGATGCACACGTCCTGGAAGCGGGAATACATTGGTGTAATGTGTCCTGATCAGTCCACACCCGACAGCATTCCCCCAGTGGGTGAAGAAAACAAGGCCTGGAGCTAAACTCGTAGCTTGGAAAGTAAATCTAAACTGACTCCCTTCTTTGTTTCCAATTCACTCCTCTCCTTCAACATTCTCACAGTGCCCCAACGACAAAGTCCATTGTCTTCGAATTTGACGAAAGGGACAGGGTGGGGTGAGGTGGGGGGTGGGGGGAGAACGACGGAGGGTGAAGGAGGTGTAATTCTGGACCCGAACCAGAAGTACCCATCTTGTTCTAAAATCACCCCCTGGCGAGTCATTTAGGGCATGTACCAAAAATGCCCTATGGAGTGATAAAAATACGCACGTGCCCAAAGTCACTCACCCTGTGTGAAGGGAGGTGGGGATGAGCATGTGCCTACATTCTTCCCATGGGGTTTCTCTGGACCATGCCCTGAATCACCATCCGTGGAGTAATTTGCCAATAAAAGGAAAGATTGGTCTGGATTTACTCGAGGAAGAAAGAGGAGCTGGGGGGTAGAGGAGGGGGGTGGGGGGGGGGGGGGTGGGGGGGGGGTCCCTTTCTCATTCGCCGGGGATGATTTTGGAGTGTGAACTGATTACTTCATTTTACATCGGGTCCATGGTTCAGATTTCACCCGCGGAGTGTTCATTGTTTGTTCGTTCATTTGTTTTTCTTCTCCCGCCGTATTAGTGACGGTCTGGGAGCTAGTCTTTCGGATGAAACAATAAACCAAGGTTCCACATACATCATTCACTTCACTCACGTTAAAGAATTCACATCCAAAAGAAATCTCGAAGTGTGACCATTGGTGACAAAACTAAAACGTACGCACAGAGGAGGGGAAAAAAAAAGGGAAGATACTTTACAATAGCCACGCCTCATTTACGTGGAGATCAACTTAAAATTGCAAGAAAAATGATGAATTTCCTTAATGCAATACAGTGTAATACAGCATATCATTCATTTTTTCCAGAATTTTTTTTAAAGCGAGTTACGGATGATAATGAAGTGAAAATGTCGAATTAAATATTCATTTTTTTCGGTATTAAGATCGAAGGATTGTCAAAACTCTAGACCCACTTGAAGCGGAGAATACACTGAAGAGTGTGTCAGTGACTGATAGTTATGGCTTCAAACAGAAACAACGGACATCTCAGTGAGGCCGATCAATAATCAAACTATGCCGGCAAGACTCATCTAGTGTGAAATTAATACAGAGAGTAGTCCACACTCCGAATCGTGCCCAGAGACCCATCCAGTTGCTTTACGATGTGGAATGAAATCGGTGATTACTTACATTACTGCCCCTCTTTGAAATGCTTTATGATGCCAGAATACAGTCGACGACGGAAAATTGTCTGCGATTGGATGTAGTGGGTCCCCGACAGCTGAGCGCATTCTGTTCTGCAGTCAGGACTCGGCTTTCGATGAATAGCTAATATTTGGACATGTCACTTGCGTGACGTTTTACGTTTTACGTTTAATTGTTTTGCAGTTGCTGTGCGACAGGACTTGTCGCCCTCAAAGGCCGTAAAATGCTGGGTGCGTTTCCCTGCATCGCGACTGAGAATCAAGCGGACTAAATACTCAGTTCACACATACCTGCCGTTGAATACTCTTTGAGAGCAGGTTCAGACATGCCATGGAAAAAATGATCATGGACGACGTTGAACGCACATATGATTTACAACGGCTCTCCAAACCAAGAGCAAAATACATTAAACATTATTTTTTCCGACGTATGTTTGTCACAAAAATGACTACCTTCAGTACACATGTTTGTAATATTTTGAAATATCGCAGCAAATTCCGCTTCCCTAAATTAGGAAGCACGTCACTTCCTATACATGCATGCTTTGTCCGACGTTCATCGGACTTTCGCTTTGGATGCGGAAAAGAAATAGCTGCATAATATGTGTAAACATGTTACGGAGGGTAATTAGGCCATAGAAGTGACACCTTCATGTTCTCTGTTTTCGGAAGCCGAAATCGTTCCTAGATTTCACTCCTGACAGTTTTACATTGCGTGGCAACCAGGCGACATATATTATAAACAAAACGCTCGCTCTCTAAGTCTGTCTGCATTTGTAGGCCTCTGTTATTCCTTAGCTCTGCCTCTGTCTGTCTGTCTATCTGGAGCTAGCTCGCTCTCTCTCTCTCTCTCTCTCTCTCTCTCTCTCTCTCTCTATATATATATATATATATGTATGTATATATATATATATATATATATATATATATATATGTGTGTGTGTGTGTGTGTGTAACGATTCTGTTTTCAACAAAGACCTTGATGGTCTTCACATGCTGCCAGTGAAAGGTGAAAAATATTTATATTTTAACTCCTTCTTCTTCATTCTCACTTACCCGACACCCAAAGCCCACCCCATGGGCCACCTCCTCCTCCCATTTTTTCTCAATAAATCTTTGCTATGTCAATGTTAATGACACAGGAATCGTTTACTTGCATTTGGTAAACCCCCCCTCCCTCCCCTCCAGAGAGAGAGAGAGAGAGAGAGAGAGAGAGAGAGAGAGGTGGATATAAACATCACACACACAGGCGCGCGTGCGCATGCATGCATGTATGCACGCACACACACACATGCACGTCTATGTGTGAATGTGTGTGTGTGTGTGTGTGTGTGTGTGTGTGTGTGTGTGTGTGTGTGTGTGTGCGCGCGCGCGCATGTGTGTGTGTGATGTGTTTATCCATCTGTGTGTGTGTGTGTGTGTGTGTGTGTGTGTGTGTGTGTGTGTGTGACTTGAAGAATAAAAACAACGCGTGCAATGAAATAATCTTTGGCATCTTTGCTGTACAAACGTACAGAAAAGAAAAGTAAACAATCTTTGCATTGACGGAAACGTGTTACCTGTCGCGGGTTGTGCTCTGCTGAAGGGTCAGAAAAGAAAGAAGAAAAAAAAAAGGAAACTCTGGTTTACAGTTTGAATAACATACAACAAATCGGAGAGAGGAAAATTATCAGACACCACCTGCTCTAAAGTTTGTTTCATCAAAATACTATAAAATACAGGGCGGGAAAGGGAGTGGAAGAGACCACCCTACTGGTACTTTAAATGAATAGATAGAGACAAAAAAAAGAAGGTAAGCAGTTCGTGTTATTAATGTAAAAGAAAGATATGGGCAATCTTTTTTTTGTAAATATATCTATACTATATATTTATACCACACAACAAAAAAACAAATGAAAGGGTAAAGTCAACCTGTTGCAAACACCTGTTGTTCACACACTAGCCGATGTCAGAGGTCATAGTGAGGTATGTTGATGCTGTTTTTTTTCCAACTAGATCAACATGGTGCAAAAGAAACAAACAAACAAAACTTTACAGGGTTTGTTTTGCTAATGCATCACAATTCACAAAAAAAAAATCTCAGAAAACGTTAGTGCAGGATTCGTTTTTACCACACACACACACACACACACAGAGAGAGAGAGAGAGAGAGAGAGAGAGAGAGAGAGAGAGAGAGAGTATTAATAGTCTGGGGAAAAAAACAAACGTAGATATTGTTTTACTTAACCCCAAACTCCAGCGCCCCTTTCTCCTCCCCCCACCCTAAAACACACACACACACACACACACACACACACACACACACACACACACACACACTCACACACACGGACACACACTCAAGCACGCACGCACGCACGCACGCACGCAAGCGTGCTCGCACACACACACACACACACACACACACACACACACACACATACATTACAAATTGCAGATGAAACGAATCAAACTTCTAGTTAAAAAGTGCCTAGGCAAACTGGCCTCAGGCGACGAAAGTAAGTGAAACAGATATAGGCGGAATGAAGTGCCACACAGCATTCTGTAGATCAGTCTCCTTTGATAGATACACAGAAATGTACACACGTGTCGAAAGACAATTGGAAAAGAAAAAAAGAAAAAAGAATATAACACAGAACTATTGCCACGTGTACTCCAAAGGGCGAGTAGTCCCAATTTCGAGCAAACAAGTCTGTTGTGGACTTTAAGTTGTGAAATACGGCTCAACACAGAGAAAAAAGAATATAATTGTTTTTGCACAGTCGTCACACACACACACACACACACACACACACACACACACACACACACATATATATATATATATATATATATATATATATATATATATACTGCAAAAGAAAACAAGAGAGAACCTGCATTTTACTAGAAAGGAGATCCTTTCCTAAAGTGTATAGCCTATTTACAATGAAGGTGTATGGCCAGAAAAAACAAACTGGGCAAAAAGATAGTGAAAAAATAGCGAACCGCTATGTATCTTTATGAATTCATCCCCAAAACTGAAAAAAAAAGGGTTCTATATATTGAGAGAAAGAATCAGTAGTGCGTTGCCGTGTATATACCTTTTTATGTATTAGCCTACACCACAAAACACAAAGAAACAATTGTAGTATTATGAACATGAAGGCAACATCTTGGATAAGAAGGCTTTTTATTTGCAAATGGAGGGTAAAGCGAAACATATTTATACATAAATGCGCGCGCGCGCGCACACACACACACACACACACACACACACACACACACACACACACACACACACACACACACACACACACACACACACACACACACACACACACACACACACACACACACAGAGAAAGAGACAGAGAGAGAGAGACAGACAGACAGACAGACAGAGACAGAGACAGAGAGAGAGAGAGAGAGGGGGGGGGGGGGGGGGCAAAACTAGACACACAAGACGAACTCAGGTTTTCACATCACATACATCATGAAAGAAAACAACATAATCATATGCTAGGAGAAAGAAGATACCATCTTGCACATTAAGGCTAAAAGTCCCGATTGATTTACAGGTGCACTGCAAAACAGAAAGGTATAACCTACATATTGAGAAAAGATATTAATTTGTCGTCTAATACACTTGCCAACCCTCTCTGTCTGTCTGTCTGTCTGTCTGTCTGTCTCTCTCTCTCTCTCTCTCTCTCTCTCTCTCTCTCTCTCTCTCTCTCACACACACACACACACACACACACACACACACACACACACACAGTGTGTGTGCATGTGTGCATGCGCGCGCGCACGTGTGTGAGAAAAGAAACAAAAAATAAACAACAAACATGAAGATTTATATATTGTCTACAAGACCCGATTGGCCTGGGTTTTTTTTTTCAAACACACTATCAAATTAGATACACAGTCTGCATGTTAATGTAAATGTAAAAAAAAAAAAGAATATGTTGGCTATAAGGCTTATTACACAAGTTTCTTTTTTTTTTTAAAAATGCATCAAAAAGCAATACGGGACAATCAATAAAAGAAAAGAAAAAAAGTAATATTTACCGAGTCACATACACCTAAAATTTATGCATGTAAAACATAAAACAAAACAGAAACAATGTATTAAGAGGAAGAAAAACAGAAAGAACGTTGATTATAGCCCAGCGCAGGGCAAAGGGCCATATAAGGGCTGTCACCCCTTTGAAGTCAACTCTGAAATTAGAGTAAGAAAAGCCAAACACATGAACCCAAATATGGGAAAAAGTGTATTTCAGTGTAATATTTCCTACAGAGTCTACCCACACAGGTCAAAGCGAGCGAGGACGAACAACATAACATTACAGGGTGGATCAGGAGAGGAAAGACGGGTGAGGAGGGGGGGGGGGGGGGGGGGTTCTAAACTCCACCGTTCATTTTTTTTTTTCACACAGAAAAAAAAGAGCCTGAAAGCGCTTTGAAGATACCATTTGTGAAAATGTGAACAAATCGTTATGGGAAATAATATCATCTGCATATGCTGTTCACAATGCGCGGTTTATATGCCTTCCTTCACAACCCCGGCTTCCTCCACCATACTCCATCCCAAACCCGGTATCCCAAACATCTCAACATCCGCTCAACAACCATTTGTTGTGTGACTGAAAGAGAAAACCTGAGAGTAAAGATCATAAGCACGGTAACATAGATAAATAAATAAATGAATAGATAAATGAATAACTAACTAACTAACTAAGTAAGTAAATGAATGAATGAAATCAAAACATCATTAGCTCAATGTCACCCCTACCC
Source organism: Conus betulinus (assembly GCA_016801955.1). NCBI lineage: Eukaryota > Metazoa > Mollusca > Gastropoda > Neogastropoda > Conidae > Conus > Conus betulinus. The sequence continues at coordinate 97,979 of JADBJO010004606.1, forward strand.
CCCCTTTTCTTCCTTTTCTCCTCCCTCCCCTTCCCCCTTTCCCTTTACCGCCATTTCAGCCAACTTGCCCCCTCCCCCGACAAAAAATGTTTTGTTTTGTTTTGTTTTTAAAGAGAAAAGTATATGAGAAAAATTGCAGAAAAGCGATGATGAAGTTTGAAAAAACTACCTTCTAAAACGGACTGCTGTTGTATTTGCTTTTAAGTTTTTTCTTCTCACTTAAAGTGATATTGGACCACAAAAACAACGACAGCAAAATAGCCTGTCAAGTCTTTTTGATAACTATGTTTGCCTCTGGTCTTAGAACATCAAAACAAAATTTGAAAAAAAGAAATCTCATGTCAGGAAGGAACATTAGATACAACGTGAACCCCACTGACCAGAGAATGGAAGGATGAAAGAGAAAAAGAGAGAAAGAGATTAAAAGAAAGGCTAAAAACAAGCAAAAAACAAACATGAAGAAAAGCTCAGACTGAAATATTAGCTGCATGTTGAAAAATCGGAGACAATAAACTGCGCAAAACTATATCAACAGAGGCGGTGAATAACCGTCGACGCATTTATAGTCGCGTGGTGACTAACTTAAAGTTAAAGATGACGATGGTTAGTGATTACAGCAATAATGACAATGCAGATGGGAAAAAGAAAGGCAGAACTGAACACTAAAGTCAAAGATGACGATGGTTAGTGATAATGGTAATAATGACAATGCAGAAAAAAAAAAAAAAAAAAAAAATAGACACAGGACTAAACACTCAAGTCAAAGATGACGATGGTTAGTGATAATCATAATAATGACAATGCAGATGGGGGGAAAAAAGAAACGCAGAACTGACCTGTACTGACAAGGAGCAGCACAGACATCGCCGTGACGCAGAGGTCAGTCTTGGTCCTAAGCATGGTGGTCCTCAAAGTGATGGTTACTACGTCGTTTGCACTGGCCAGAAGCTCTGCCGCCTGTCGATGATGACTAGCCTCCTCCCCCTCACTGTCCGCTTTGATCTTCAGTCTCGTCCTCTGGCCAGCTCGGCGCCACCGTTTTAAAGGCCTGTCAGAGTTTTCCCTGATGGATTTTGCACCAATGAGAGCCCTGGGTTTCTTCACTGCGGACTGGTGGTCATGGAGTCGGGTTGTGTTTTTATGTCTTGTTTTAAAATAGTGGGTGGTTTTCGTTCGGCTGTTCTTTTACGTTTGATTCCTTTTGGCACACCTGTGGTTCAGTCGTTCCCAGTTTCGAAGGTGCGGTCTCTTATTACATCTATTGCATCTCGTACGTTGTTGTTTTTTTCACAGATTTTTTTTCTTGATGAATGACGAAGTGTATTTAATGGAATAATCAGCTGTGAAGGCGTTTCTAAAAGATCACACGAAAGTGTTTGAACCTAAGAATGAGACCAGGGTGTCAGATAATTGAAACCAAATTGTTGTAATATCAGAGTTAATTTGTTAAATCAGGATATAAAACTTAGAGCAGCAGGTGCGAGTTGATTTTTCTGAGCAAAGAGATTTGTTTTTGATTTTCTGAAAGATACTGCCGTAGAAAACGCAGGTCAACTGCACTCACGGCCTATGCTGCCTGAACTACAATCAGTTGATCGAATTCTATGGCAGCTGGAAGCGAAGATGGAGCTGATCAGAAAGTTTGACACGTTGAGCCAGCCGAGTATTGTCTTCTGGTGGTATGGTGCCGGCTGCTGCTACGGCTACTGTTGGCTTGGCCCTTGGTGGCTCACTACGTGTCGCGTGGGCCGAAACTACTACTGATAGGTTTGAGAATGGCATGGGGGGAGGAAGAGGGGGTTGGGGGTGGAAGGGAGGAGGACGGACAGTGGTTGACAGTTGTGTGTAGAAAGGGAGAGGGGAGAGACGGTGGTTGTGAGTGATCAGCAGGTGTGACGTGCCGTGTGAGCGGTCGTCGTACCGGCCACTGCGACAGGTAGGGAAAGGGGGGGGGGGGGGGGGGAGGAGTGGCCAACGGTAGGCGGAGTGGCGATGACGAGCGTCGCACGGCACGGGGCACACCGAAGATCAGACCCCGGGGGCCAGAGAGCCAGATAGAAGACTGGACCACACACACCACGGTGCTCGTTTGGAGACATGCAGAAGGAGGCGAAGGCCGAACTGTAGCACCATGAGTCTGAAGGCGGGGATAGCGGGATGGGTTGGGGGCTGGGGCCTTGCTGTGAGACTGCAGTGTGGCTGGCATTGCCACTCCGCTGCTGGCAGCCAGCTGGGGAGTGCTGTGTAGAACACTTCTTTATTTACGTCGGTGACTTCTGAAGAGACGTGGTCATAGAAAGTGCGCTTGTCTTTTTGTACTGCGTATTAAAGAAGCGTTACTCTGCACCCTTGTCTGCGTACTTGAGTGTGTGTGTGTGTGTGTGTGTGTGTGTGTGTGTGTGTGTGTGTGTGTGTGTGTGAGTTTGTGTTTGAAGTAACCCCGCAGTCCACATCCATTCTGCGCCCAATTCGAGGAGAAAGTGCTTGTTCGCGCTTCGTTTTCATTGTCTTAAATGCTGTATGTCTTGCCTGAAGAAGACCAAAAGGGTCAAAACGCGTCGTGTTTGCCTTGTAATTTGTTTGTCTCGTTCGTTTGGCGGGACCGTAATTTTTCTTTTAAGTTTGTTTCAATTTCCGTCTGCGAACTACTACCCCGTTTTAAAACTAATCCTGCAGTCTGTTTCAGTCTCCTAGGAAAGGGGGTGACAGAGAAGAGAAAGGATACAGAAGACTGCAGCATTGTGGGCTTGACATTGGGTCTGGAGGAGAAAAGAAAGGATACAGAAGACTGCAGCATTGTGGGCTTGGCATTGGGTCTGGAGGAGAAAAGAAAGGATACAGAAGACTGCAGCATTGTGGGCTTGACATTGGGTCTGGAGGATAAGAGAGAGGATACCGTAGACTTCCGCGTTGAGGGTAATGGCACGGGAGGTGGAAGGAGAAGAAAAAGGAAAAAGGAAACGGCACACTACGAAACTGTTACTGTAACATGGTAGCTGGGATGGTTACAGAAGACTGCAACATTGTGAGTTTGACATACGCTTAGGACGAGAAGAGAAAGACTGCAGAAGACTGTAACATCGTGAAATTTGACTTGGGGCTAAAAGAAGAGTATGAATACAGAAGACTATAGCATTGTGGGTTTGGCAATAGAGTCTGGGATGGCATGAGGGGGGAGGGGGCAAGAAAAGAGTACAGCGTGTCGTGTCGAAGAGCACAGTTTTGTCGTGATAGTGACAAACAAAACGGAGAAAAGGAGGGGAGGAGGGGAGAGGAGATGGAGGATCACTTTGAAACTAGATAGATTGACGATCACATCATGCGTTTGGAATAGGATCCAGGGGATGTAGGAGTGAACACACACAAAAGAAAGACAGGCAGACAGACATGGACACCGTATCTCTATGCCTACGGTAGAGGTAAGAAATGCCTGAGCTGAAAGAAAATGAAAAGCTATTTCATATCACCCAGAACACGCAGCAACCCAATAAAGCGGTGGGAGGAAACGCAAGACGAAACAAGTGCACAGTTAACCCGAGACAGCGCCAAAGTTCTCGCCCCTCTCAAGACTGACTCACCCAATCCCCATTCCTCAACGCCCACTGTCTCACATTACATTCATCCCACGTGTGTGTGTGTGTGTGTGTGTGTGTGTGTGTGTGTGTGTGTGTGTGTGTGTGTGTGTGAGAGAGAGAGAGAGAGAGAGAGGCAGACAGACACAGACACAGAGACAGACTGACGGACAAACAGAGACAGTTGAGACAGACAGACGCACAGAGAGAGAGAGAGAGAGAGAGAGAGAGAGAGAGAGAGAGAGAGAGAGAGAGAGAGAGAGAGAGAGAGAGAGAGAGTATATAGTAGATATGTAGATCTATCAATATTTACGTGCATATCTAGAAACGTCTCCTCTCTCTCTCTCTCTCTCTCTCTCTCTCTCTCTCTCTCTCTCTCTCTCTCTCTCTCTCTCTCTCTCTCAAATTTTATTTTGTATCTAGAAAGTTGTATGAAACGATTATTCAGTTACTCCCCTTCATGAGGGGCAATGGCTTATACATGAATAAAACATCTGAATCTGAATCTGTCTGTCTGTCTCTCTTCTCTCTCTCTCTCTCTCTCTCTCTCTCTCTCTCTCTCTCTCTCTCTCTCTCTCTATCTCTGTGTGTGTGTGTGTGTGTGTGTGTGTGTGTGTGTGTGTGTGTGTGTGTGTGTGTGTGTAAGATCTCTTATTCATCGACAGTTTAGTGTCTGCATAAGGGAGATAAGTCTTCTCTGGTGAATTGCTACCTCCACCAAGGAGCTTAGTTTTGACCTGTGCTTGTTCGTTCATTTGTCTGTCGGGTAGAGACTGCAAAAACAAACAAACAAAAAAACAAAACAAAAAAACAAAAACAAAAAAAAACAAACTCAAACTGACTTTAACCAAACTTGGTGGAAAACATTATGCATTGAATGTGTTGCATTGTCGTTTGAGGCATGAATTTTTGTTTTTGTAATATGTTGCATTGAACATTATTGTATTGTTTTGCATTGAAGTGTGCTTTATTGTTATATGCTGCGTAGAAACGTGTTGTATTGTGTGATACGTTGCATTGGAAGATGTTGTATTGCGATACGTTGCATTGAAAGACGTTGTATTGTGATACGTTGCATTGAAGATGTATTGTGATATGTTGCATTGAAAGATGTGGTATTGTGATACGTTGCATTGAAAGATGTATTGTGATATGTTGCATGAAAGATGTGGTATTGTGATACGTTGCATTGAAAGGTGTGGTATTGTGATATGTTGCACTGAAATATGTTTAAACTTGGATAGTGTGCATTAAAATGTATTGTAATACGTTGCATTGAAACATATGTTATATGATACGGTTGCATTAAATGTTTCGTAGTTTGATAAACTGTGTTGTCTTGTGATACGTTGTATTGAACTGTGTTGTATTGCGAAATGTTGCGCTGAGCTGTGTCATGTCGTGATGTGTTGTATTGAACTGTGTTGTATTGCGTAATGTTGCGCTGAGCTGTGTCATGTCATGATGTGTTGTATTGAACTGTATTGTATTGCAAAATGTTGCACTGAGCTGTGTCATGTCGTGATATATGTTGCACACCGAATCGTGTTGTCTGGTTATATGGTCTATTGAAAAGTGTCATAATGTGATATGTTGCATTGAACAGTGTCATAATATGATGTTGCATTGAACAGTGTCATAATATATGTTGCATTGAACAGTATCATGATATGATATGTTACATTGAACAGTGTCATAATGTGATATGTTGCATTGAACAGTGTTATAATATGATATGTTGCATTGAAAAGTGTCATAATAATATGATATGTTGCATTGAACAGTGTCATAATGTGATATGTTGCATTGAACAGTGTCATAATATGATATGTTGCATTGAACAGTGTCATACTAATATGATATGTTGCATTGAACAGTGTCAAAATATGTCATTGAACAGCGTCATAATATGATGTTGCATTGAACAGTGTCATAATATGACATGTTGCATTGAACAGTGTCATAATATGATGTTGCATTGAACAGTGTCATAATATGGCATGTTGCATTGAACAGTGTCATAATATATGTTGTATTGAACAATGTCATAATCTGATATGTGTCATTGAACAGTGTCATAATTTGATATGCTGCATTGAACAGTGTCATAACACGATATGTTGGACTGTGTTGAATTATGAAAGTGGCATTGAGTTGTGTTATGATAATTGATGAATGTTGCATTGATACATTGAAATATATCGTATAATGATATGCTGCATTGAACAGTGTCATAACACGATGGTAGGCTGTTGGACTGTGTTGCATTATGAATGTTGCATTGAGTTTGATGTTATGATATATTGCATTGAAGTCTGCTGAGTTATGATATGATATGTTCCATTGAAATATATCGTATAATGATATGTTGCATTACAATGCGTCGTATCACGCATGGTAGGCTGCACTGAACTGTGTTGCATCGTGAATGTTGCATTGAGCTGTGTTGTGATGTGCTGCTGCATAAACTGCGTTGGATTGTGAATGGTGCGCTGAGCTGAGTTGTGATATGTTGCATTAAACTGTGTTCTGCTGTGATACGTTGCATTCAGTCGTGTTGTATCATGACATGTGCACTGAATTGTGTTGTATTATCATGATGCACTGAAGTATGTTGCATTGCACTGTGTTACATTGAAGTATGTTGTACTGTTATCAGCTGCATGGGAGTTAGTTGTGTTGTCGTAGGATGCACTAAGCAGTGTTACATAGAAGTATGTCGCATTGAATTGTGTTCTATTGTGATCAAATTGTGTTGCATTGTATGTTGCATTGAATTGTGTTGTATTGTGATATGCTATATTGATTTTATTGTATTATGACAAGCTGCATTGAACTGTGTTGTGTTATTTTGCATTGCGTTCAACAATATTACAGTGTTCGTAATTTCAATCATGCATATAGTATTGAATTGTGCTATATTATACGCGCACTGCGTTACATAGCATGCAATTCTATCACTTTGTGTCACGTTGCTGTCAGTTTCTTTGTTCTATTATATTTCATTTCATTGGACTATACCTGGCTTAAATGTGCTACATTCTAAAATGCTGCATTGCATTATAGATGACTGTGCTGAATTGCACCCTGTTATGGTCGTGTATTCTAGTGCATTTGAAGTACATTGTACGTATCACGTCGGATTCGCTTATATCATGCTGAATTATTAAGTTTTGTGTTATATTGCGTTGTATTACATTATACCCTGACGTTTTGGACTCGCCTGTATTACATTGCATCGTTCAGTGCTGTGTTATCTTGCATGGCATTACACTGCAATGTATTGTAGTGCTTTGTATAGTGTGAAGTACAAGTTTTGTTTCTTTTTGTGGAATTACATTCTGCTACGTTACATTACATCATTATTGCTTTCAGGCATATTGTTCTCAATTATCGTTGATAGGGACTGTCATGACAAAAGTGAAAAAAGGTGGGAAAAAAAGGGAAAAGAAAAGAAAAGAAAAAAGCTGACGAAATTTTCACGTTCCGATTCAAACGTACGTCTCTTTTGACCTTTTTGCTACTTGTGCTGAAATGTTTCTACCTTTTAAGTCCAGATCGTTCCTCCTTCTTTCACACACTGGATCATGTTGGGGTCGCGCGGCATAGAAAGTTTGTTTGTTAGTTTGTGTGTGTGTGTGTGTGTGTGTGTGTGTGTGTGTGTGTGTGTGTGTGTGTGTGTGTGTGTGTGTGTGTGTGTGTGTGTGTGTGTGTGCGAGCGTGCCTGCATGTGTGTGTGTGTGTGTATACAATTCGATATATATATATATATATATATATATATATTTATATTTATATATATATATATGCATCTCCCTTGCATCCTTAAATGGATCCTCAAGCATAGGCTCAAAGATTGTCCCTTACATTTTATACTGTTTGTGTAATGTTTTTAGTTTTCAACACTTTTTTTTCCTCTCCACACTAATCGTTCCTTCTTCTTTCACACACTGGATCATGTTGGGGTCGCGCGGCATAGAAAGTTTGTTTGTTTGTTTTGTTTTTAAAGCAGAACCTTCCTGTGAAAAGCCTCTGAATAAAGACCCTGCCTTTTACAAGCTTGCTTTACTGTAACATTTCTCTCTTTATCTATATGATATTTTTACCTCCAACAAATTCAATAGAGATAGTAGTCTTTCTAGCGACGACACACACACACACACACACACACACACACACACACACACACACACACACACACACACACACACACACACACACACACACACACACATGCAGGCACGCACGCACACACATACACACACACACACACACACACACACACACACACACACACACACACACACACACACACACACACACACACACACACACAAACACACACACACAGGCGCCGCGTGTGTTCGCCCACACAGGCGACTAGCCTCTCATTTTGCATTATTAACTTCTGTTATCCTCGGAAAAAAAGCACAACTTGCTTATGTTGTAATTTTCTCAACAAGATGAAGCAAACAGCCGGTTTTTCGAATTGAATATATATATATATATATATATATATATATATATATATATATATATATATATATATATATATATATATATATATATAAGTACAAGAATAAAAGCAGGCACACCAGCCACACACTCTTCATGTCTTTTTAAAAGCTTTCGCCTTTTATTTAGGCTTCGTCAGTATCTGCAACACAAACAGTCAAGTAAATGCACACTCCCACCCACCCCAACCACACACACACACACCACACACACACACACACACACACACACACACACACACACACACACACACACACACACACACACACTCACTCACAACATACTATATCATATTATCATGGGCTCCTCCAGATTTAACTCTAAATGTTGTTGAGCCCATTCCCAATATATGCTTCTCCACCCACTCACTCACCCACTCATAGGCTACACACTCTATCCTTAATTTTCCCATATATAAAATCACTCCCCACCCCCCCACACACACACCAACTTGGGGTGTGCATGGGGGAGGGGGGCATGAGGAAATCCTAAGATAATCTGACATTCCACCCTAAAAACTTTCATTTTCTAAAATATTTTTGGAGTTTTGGGGGTTAAAATCACATAGTCACGAGAACCCGCAAAACATCAGCAATGGCACACGGAAAGTCATAGACGCTGCCACATAATCCCAGTAAAGGGGTTAAGCTAAACCATTAGTACAACTCCACTCACATCTTACACAATGTAAACTGTCATTCTAAATAATAATACACTATACCTATATTACTCTTAAGAAAGTTATAATAAAAAAAAAAGGTTATAATAAAAAAAAACTACCAGTAAAACGGAGTTAAAACATCTCAGTGTTAATAGAGTAATATAGGTTGTTGACTGGCCAGTTTTTCTGGAGCAGCAGTGCACCCACACATCATTGAGCGTGTCCAGCGTATTCCAGGGTTTTTACCTTCATTTTATATATATATATGGTGTTGATGATTTTTTAAAACTTCCTTTTACCATACTATTTTAACAGATGTTGCTCCCCAAGGGGTTGAGCACTTTGAAAATTTTATTTTATTAGGCGTTTTAGTACTATTCTTTATATATATATATATATATATATATATATATATATATATATATATATATATATATATATATATATATATATATATATATGCATCTCCCTTGCATCCTTAAATGGATCCTCAAGCATAGGCTCAAAGATTGTCCCTTACATTTTATACTGTTTGCGTAATGTTTTTAGTTTTCAACAACTTTTTTCCTCTCCACACTTTTCGTTTTGTTTAATTCTACTACCTTTCGCTGGCTGCTTTAGGGGTGCTGTTGGATTCTTTTTCGAACCCTTGGCGGTCGGAACACCACAGAATTAGTGACTGTGGTGTGTCTCTATCTGACGCCAAGAGCACAGACACAATCAGCCGTGTCTCTCTCTGATGAGTCCGATCCAGCGGACGAAAGGCCTCGGAGC
>JADBJO010004606.1:112500-115000 GCA_016801955.1 Conus betulinus
GAGGGGGTGGGGGAGGTGGTCCAAAGCCAGAGGTCCTCCACTAGTGTATCGTGCAAACAAAACGCCATTTTTTCCTTTCAGATGGCACCCCCACCTCCACCCCCCACCCCAACTCGGCCGCTTGTCCTGGTACACGTGACAATGGACGGTTAAAAGGGAGTTGCCCGGAGCAAAATGGTGTCGGTAAATCCACTTTGACAGGAGGAGAACACGGGTGGCACTGTTCTCTGGCTGGCGACGACCAGTCCCCGTGGAGACCAGCCCGAATTCTGAACAGAAAGTTTGTGGTAACGCTGTAGTTAACATTGTAATAGAGCTCGGACTGAGTTGGCCGAGTAGTCAGACTTCGTACAGGATCCTCAGTTCAAGAAAGAAGAACTGCTGATTTGCGATACAAAAGTCCGAAAACAAAGATACAAATAAGGCCCACAGTCTTGGTATCTTGATTTCACGCCAAGCTGCTCATACCTTTTGTCCGATATGAGCCCGCCCTGACACAAGTTTATCGCACAGTCCAACCCTAGCAGCAGTGTGCCTGACTTCGAAATACTGGTAGTATATATACATATGTGTTGTGTGTGTGTGTGTGTGTGTGTGTGTGTGTGTGTGTGTGTGTGTGTGTGTGTGCGTGCGTGCGTGTGTGTGTGTGTGTGTGTGTGTGTGTGTGTGTGTGTGTATGTGTATGTGTGTGTGTGTGTGTGCTCGCGCTCTGTTTGTCTGTTTGGGGAGGGGTAGTCTTCATGTTCGAGCACAATGTAACTGACCCCTTTTCCTTCTCTACTGGACTTCTCACTTCCAAATCCTTATGCGTGATCCGTGGCACAAAAAACACTAGGAGTCCACAAGTACTTCTGTTGTCCTAGCTCTGACACAAGGCATTGAACTAGTGTGTCAACCCCAAAGCCCGGGACAGAATCTTCTTCACATTTGAAAAAATAATACATAGAAGCAGTGAGGTTTCTGTTATTCAAGCAGAGTTATCGCCTAACCCCGACAATATTGCCCTTTGTTAAAATGGTGCTATGTTCACACGTCACAAATGGTTCCTTGTGCTCAGAGACACTGTGGGTAAGGCTTTACCCATCAGAGAAGAAGTCTTCACAATGGTCACTTTCGAGCACACTGACTGAGAAATATTACAGGATGGACATGGTGTGTGTGTGTGTGTGTGTGTGTGTGTGTGTGTGTGTGTGTGTGTGTGTGTGTGTGTGTGTGTGTGTGTAGTGTGCGTGTGTGTGTGCGCGTGAACGCACGTGTGTGTGATTGTGTGCGGGAGTGCGCGCGCGCGCGCGCGTGTGTGCGTGTGTGTGTGTGTGTGTGTGTGTGTGTGTGTGTGTGTGTGTGTGTGTGTGCGTGTGTGTGTGTGTGTGTGTGTGTGTGTGTGTGTGTGTGTGTGTGTGTGTGTGTGTGTGTGTGCTAGAGTTTATTGCAGATTGCTTTCATCCAAACACAATAAATGCAGAGTTTAAAACGCTCGTGAATGTTTTGTTGGCGATCTCTTACACCATGTAATCAAGGTGGGTCTAGTGGCTGTTTGCCTCATGAACCTTTCACTAGCGTTCTGAAAACCTGAACGTGTGTGTTACACAGATGGATTACTCGGTGCGGGAACGGGGAATGAGGGGAAGCTGGAAGAAGAGGGTCCATTGCTGTACAGCATGTCACACACACACACACACACACACACACACACACACACACACACACACACACACACACACACACACACACACACAGAGAGAGAGAGAGAGAGAGAGAGAGAGAGAGAGAGAGAGAGAGAGAGAGAGAGAGAGAGAGACAGAGAGCAAAATTCTTTCAAAAGAGAGAGAATAGGGGAAAAGGTAAGGGGGGGGGAGGGTGGAGAGAGAGAGAGAGAGAGAGAGAGAGAGAGAGAGAGAGAGGGGGGGCTTTCTAGGATGGGAGGGGGCTTTTTTTTTCGCCAGTACTATAATGCCTAAGTACCAAGTGGGAGACAACGTGCTTGACCCTATATTTTTTTTATTATTATTTATGTATCTATTTAATATCTATATTTACTTATCTATTAGTGACTCATTTTATATTATCATTTATGTTTATTTATGTATCTATTTATTTAATATTTGTATTTACTTATCTATCTATTAGTTAATTTACTTTTTTTTTTAATCTCATCATCTATGTTTTTACTTATCGATTTATTTTTTTCGGGGCGGACGATGACGGGGGTATCCCGCTCAATGCTGGGCTCTCTCCCCTCCCCTCCCCTCCCCTTTCCCCCCTTTCCATCTCCATTCCTCTCACCATCACAGATCTTCGCCTGCCAGCTGACGGATGGTGCACTCAGCATCGCCCTAATCGTGCCTTGGACTCATCCTGGGAGTCAGAGTGATGAGCGGCTTGCATTAATGCCCCTGGCCGCATGACACATCCCTTCACCGTTTGGGCTTTCTGTTTCCACCGAGGTGCCAACAATGTTTTAAAGCGGCTTGATGTCTTTGTCGTTCTGTCTGTGCGTGTT
>JADBJO010004606.1:120000-122500 GCA_016801955.1 Conus betulinus
GAGGAATAGTAAAATGACCGAGGCCAGTTTATGCTCTGCGAGTTAAAACCGTTTTGATTGTTTTGCACCCTGGGTATAAAATAAGCCTATATCAATTTATACCTAGGTTTATTCTGGAGGGGGTGTATGGTGGCCTGGTACCACTAACATCGTTTGCTAGCCGAGTGCATTGTCCGGTGCGACACTTTTGTAGCACAACGCCACTCTGATTGTCTCCATTTTCTTAGGCACAACAGCTTTATCACACACCTTCAGGTACAAAAACATGTTTTTAAATCTCGCCATTATGTTCAGTAACACGGTGATATCTTACAGATAGAGAGAGTGACTGGCACGGTAAACATTACATGTACAGGTCAGCGGCCCAACATAAAAAAAAATCAAAGGTCATCGTATCTTACTTCACACGTTCACTTTCACGGTCGATTGAATGTCAGCTTGCCCCGCGACGAAAGCTTAGTAAAGCATTGTCTTCCCATTTCTCCCCCTTTACCGATATACTCTATCAATGAAGTCCCAATAAATATTTCATCCGATGCTGCTGCGATGCTTCGATGATCCTCGTGTCCTTCAGGCGAAGGATTTAATGGCATGCCTTCCCGCGATTACAATGGCGTTTCGGCATTGGTTTTGTAATACCGTAGCGGTTATTCCACTCATTTCGGGTGAAAGATAGTGGATATTCATGATCGGAGACAGGAAGGGGGGGGGGGGGGGGGGAGGTTATGGACAGAGCACTCTCTGCCATTAGGATAACTCAGCTGTGCAGTGCATTAATGGATTTTGGAACTTTTTGACGTGATGAAACTGACAACAATTTTCATGAAAAATGTCTTGCAAGACGTGGGCCATATGAAGAAGCTTAACATCAAACAAATGCTCATTACCATCGACCAGCAACTATACCCCAAAGCGGACGGAGCAGTGCTCATACAAGATGCTATACGAGAATGGCTCCGTATTTCAGTTTGAGTTATAAAGGCTGCTACTATCTACCACACTTTTCAACATATCGCTGGAACGCACATGGAGATCAGGTCGGCATGATCATCACTGGAAGAAGAATCGTCATGAACCTGCGCTTACCAGATGACACGGATGGCGCGCGGCAGGCAGCAAACATGAACTCGCCAAACTTGATCAAAGACTGGATGAAAGCTAAACAAGGTGCGGCATAGAAACAGCGCTGAGAACACTAAGCTGATGGTCAGCCTCAACACTGCCCTCAATACTGATAAAATTATCCATGGACCAAGCTAGGAAACTGTTCGATGGTTCACATACCTGGGATCTATCATTAGCAATGAGGGGTGGGTCCACACCAGAAATGCTCTCAAGGACAGCAAAGACAACACAAACCCTGTCCATACTTAAATCCGTACGGAAGAACCACGACATCTCCACGAAACACAAGGTAGGCCTCTCCGAGCTCTGGGATATTCCGTCTGTCTGTGTCCATGCCAAACATGGATTCTCATAGCGGGTCTAGAACGAAGTATCCGAGCCATGAGAATGACATGCTATCTCATGATATCAAACGTCAGATAAAATGATCATATCACAATGAAAAAGTAGGTCAGATCATCCAGCAGCCATATAAAGATCTGCTGACGTCAGTTGAGAAATAAAACTACGTTGGCAAGCTTGCAAGACCAGATTACAATATTCAACGGTTTGGCTAAAACAATACCCCTGAGGGAAACTGTTGGGCGGAGAAAGATGGAAGGGGAGATTCGCCTTTCAATGTAATGGGGGGAGAGAGAGAGAGAGAGAGAGAGAGAGAGAGAGAGAGAGAGAGAGAGAAAGAGGCTCAGATAATTTATCCACAAACTATACAGCCCCTCAGAAAGTGTGTGTGTGTGTGTGTGTGTGTGTGTGTGTGTGTGTGTGTGTGTGTGTGTGTGTGTGTGTGTGTGTGTCGATTTTATTAACATGGGAAACCACAGCAATTTCCTTTTTTTTCACTTTACGTAACGAAATCGTGAACGAGAAAATGTCACTGGTATTCACTGTCAGTTCTGTAGACGACGTCACCCCAGATAAAACTGGATCAGTCCGTGAACAGCGTGCAGCCGCCATAGAGCACATGCTTGGGTCTCTGCATGCTTCGTGTTGCCGATGAGTCTTCCTTTCCAAATGCAGGACAATATAAGACATTCCTCTAATGACATGTGTCTTTCTTCCTGCTTGTAAAAACCAGAAAAGCGATCGTCTTCCGAACACGGATCGCAGGAATATTCTAGAACGACGTCGTCTGATTCACACAGCAGCACACTCACATCATCCGTTTGATGGAACACGACCTTCCGAAATACTTTTTGTCTATAGCTGCTCCAGACTTGTGTCGATGTCCAACGGGTGGATTTTTTGGCCCCTGCTGTACACCCCGACAGATCGGAATGCAAACACCGAAGTGTATCCTGAATGGTCGTGGATGTGTATGTGCGTGCGCGCGTATGTGTGCGTGTATGCGTGTGTTTATGAGAGTGAATGCATGTGT
>JADBJO010004606.1:125000-132500 GCA_016801955.1 Conus betulinus
GTGGTGGTGGTAGTAGTCGCAGCTGTTGTAGTAGTAGCAGCAGCAGCAGCAGAAGTAGTAGTAGTAGTAACAATAATGATGGAGTTGAGGATGATGATGTTGATAATGATGATGATGATGATGATAATGATAATGATGATGATGATAATAATGATGATGATGATGACGACGACGACACAAATAATAATTTGACATAGCGCAATACCTCATAATCTAGGCTCCAAACACATCAAACACAAATAGACAAAAACACTGGAGACAGTCCAATACATTTCGCTCTCAGTTTGACGAGCTAAGTAGTAAGCTTCACCAAAAAGAAAACAAAACGGTAAGTCTTCAGTTCAGCTTTGAAGGTGTTCAATGTTTGACTAGTCTTCAGTTCAGCTTTGAAGGTGTTCAATGTTTGACTAGTCTTCAGTTCAGCTTTGAAGGTGTTCAATGTTTGACAAGTCTTCAGTTCAGCTTTGAAGGTGTTCAATGTTTGACTAGTCTTCAGTTCAGCTTTGAAGGTGTTCAATGTTTGACTATCTGTATAAGAGGATGTCAGGGAATTTCAGACAACAGGAATTTGATTCTGGATCGATCTTTGACCAAATCATTGAAGATTTGTTTCGGACACAAAATAGTTTCTTTCGCTGAAGAGAGCATCCCGTTCTTGGCAGGCAGCACCCCTGTTCATCCAACGACAGTACCCAGGAACTCGATCCTGATAGTACTGACAGAAATTTACCGTGGACATGAGAGGACATCAAACCTGAAATCAGTAGAAGAGAGACAGAAAGAGAAAGAGAGTGTGTGTCATTGCGTGTATGGTGTGTATGTGTGTGTGTGTGAGCGCGCGCGCGCACGCGCGCGTGCGTGCGTATGTGTGTGTGTGTGTGTGCGTGTGTGTGTGCACGCACGCGCACGCTTTGCTGCCTACCTGCCTGTGTTGGAGCATCCACATATGAATAAGAATGAATACTTGAGCATACGTGTGTGTGTGTGTGTGTGTGTGTGTGTGTGTGTGTGTGTGTGTGTGTGTGTGTGTGTGAGAGAGAGAGAGAGAGAGAGAGAGAGAGAGAGAGACTCAAGACTCACAAAAGACTCAAAAATTTATTCAGATAAAGGCCTAGGCCCCTTACTGAAAGGGGGAATGTTCACACAACTAAGCGAGAGAAAAGCCAGTGACATATACCAAATCAACAACAATTATAAACGAAATAAGATTCTTCATTGTATACACTGAAAACTAACATTCTATATGAAGTAACAATTTTCAGCCTGTTTTGCGCCAGATAAATATACATTGCTAAATTTTTCATTGTAGTCTCATGCTGTGACGACATACGTAAAATTAACATGAAATTGCATGAAATTAACCTGAAATTATAGTATTTTGGTTGTATAATTTTTCTCTAAGATCATTCAAGGCAGGGGCAAAGCAAAATAAAAGTGCAATTCATCTTCTTTTCCAATGTTGCATAGACGGCATGTAAGCATATTTTCATTTCTGACGCTGTATCTAAAGCAATGACATGAAATACGAGACACACCAAATCGAAACTTGGTCAATTCACTTTTTATATATCTATTCATTTTTAGCTCAATATACAGTTTTCTCAAATGAGTAGTTTAAAAAACAACATGTACTGTGCAAATCTGTCACTAGTATATATGTGATCATGCCAAGTCCTGCCATCTACAATCAATAATTCTTTGCCTAAAAGATGTAAAAAAAAAACTGATATATTTTGGGCACCTTGGTTGTCCCAGACATACGAAAATCCATAGGAATTTAAACAATGACGAACATTTGTAACCCAAGTCCTCTTCCCATGAGAATCTAAATTTAATAACATTTTGTATGCCTTAAATGGCAGCCTATCTTCATTCATCCTGGTCAGTTTTTCAGCCATACTTAATACATTTCATGTATGAATTGAGGTAAATTGGATATCTGCCTAGTTCACCATAAACAAGATCATTTGGCGTTCGACTATCGACATTAAGAAAGCGTTTCAATGCAACAAATGTACTTTTTTTTTTATTTCTGTCGTTTTTTTTTTCAAAAGCCCATATTTCCGCACCATACTGTAGCATTGGTTGTATCTGAGAGTCAAATAGTTTACTAAAGACACTGAAAGCATTGCAGTCTAATTTATATAAGACATGAAACAAGAGAATAACCGCTTTCTTCCCTTTATTAGCTATATTTTGGCACGCAAAACTAAAACTGAGTCTTGTTGAGAAATAGATTCCAAGATACTTATACGCATTTACTACTTGTACTCTCTCATTTCCATAGGTCCATTTCGCATTTGCCGACAAATACCCTCCCTTACGAAAAATAATGATATTAGTTTTCTTCATATTTACTTTCAGTTCTAATTTACTTGCAGCATTATATAAATTATTTAACTGTCTCTGTAAACCCACTACTGTATGGACAATAGAATAATGTCATCAGGGAAAAGTAGGATAAATAATTCTATCAGATCAAACGTAACTCCATGAAGACCATTTCTCATTATTTCCAAAGCTAGTTCATTTATAAAAAGTGAAAACAAAACAGGACTACAAACATCACCTTGCTTGACCCCTCGTGTACATTTCAACGCATCAGACAGTGTTGCCCCAGACCTTACTCTTGCCTTTACTTCGTTATACATACTTTTAACACAACGATACACAACTTACCCTTAATTCCATTTTTGATCAGAACTGGCCACAGTAACCTTCTAGATATAGAATCGAATGCCTTTTCAAAATCCACAAAAGCAACATATAACTTTCTATTATAGGCGAATTGTTTTTTGTATAGCAGCAAACAAAGTAAAAAATATGATCAATTGTCGAATATCCCTTTTTTAAACCCGGCTTGGTACTCACCTGTAATATCATTCTGCGTAATCCATTCTTGTAATCTGCTATTAACAATTGAACTGTATAATTTGCCACTAATGTCACATAAGGAAATACCACGATAATTGTTAACGTCATTTGACATGACCTTTCTTATATAAAGGAATGTATACGGATTCTGTCCAATTTCTCGGAAAAATTCCTTTTTCAAATAAATAGTTAAATAGTGAGACTAGGAAATTAACAACTGATTCACCGGAATGTTTGAAGAACTCACTTATAAGTCCATCTGGACCAGCTGAGTTACCATTCTTTAGCTTTCTAATGGCAAGTAAAACTTCTGCTCTCGAAATTGGTCTGTCCAGCACATTGTGTCTTCATTGTCTTCAAAGTAGTTGCTATCAATTATCTCTTCTTCGTCTTTATCCAAAACACTTTTGAAGTGATCAAACCATTCATTCATACATATATCATTTAAAGGCTGGGATTTTCTTTTCGAGATCCTGTGCATTGTGTCCTAGAAGTTCTTTTGATTTTTTTTACAGAGTTTGCCAATTCATTTATTAACGATTCGTTATGATCTTTCTGTTTTCTTATATTTAGGTTCTTATACTCACGTCTTGCAATGCAAAAGTGGCTTCTGATATTAATATCCAATGTTGTTCTAAACCTTCTCAGCAGTCTTCGTACGCCACGTCTTGCCCGTGTACATTCTTGATCGAACCATTCCTTCTCTTTGACTTTTTTTACCTACCAAGATTTTTCTCTTCATATAAACAGCTTGTTCTTTAACAATCTGATTGGACATGTCAAGGGATTTATTCACATCTCTCTATATAAAAGCTTCTGCCATTTCTAGATTCTGCTGTACACGATATGAGCTCATAGACATAATAAATCGTTCCGCATACATTTCTTTCCAACAATACTTTGTCATAAATTGAGCTCTTTCTACGCTTGGTCTTCTGTTAATATATTCTTTTTCTGTTTGCCTTTGAATGGATAATAAAAGGGGTGAGTGATCAGATTCGATTCTTTGAAGAACTCTTTGTTAAACGGTCATTCAAGAAATTAAACAAGTTCCCAGATGATAGAAAGTAGTCATTGACACTACTTCCCGAGTCCGAAATAAACGTGTAACGACCTTCAAGGTTACCAATACATACACCATTGCAAATATATAAACCAAATACAGTACACAAGTTAAGTAGTTTTTTCCCATATGAATTCAATACAGTAACCTCAGAACACCTCTGTATTTTATTGTCCACATCCTTTATATGGTTAATGTGGAGTTCACAATCATGTAGAATATCAGGAAAAATATCAGAAGTCCTTGCATTCAAATCGCCACATAATAATAAATCAAAATCATCGACACACAGTGATTTCTCTACGACACATTCCTCCAACATATCTATTCCATTGTTGTAGCCATACAATGAGTAGTATGGGGAATTTTCTGGGGGAACATAAGCACATATAAGCAGGACATTCTTACTCAGTCCAAAGAAATCTTTTTCCAGTATAAATGATAAACAATACTTATAATCACAGTCAAGCGGATGGACACAAGAAAGAAGAGATTTACGAACTAAGACTATTACACCCCCGGAACATCTCCCTTGCGTTGCCAGTTTTACCGCAGGTTTGAGGAACAATTTATGATCTTTGAATATGCCAGCATCAAAATGTACTACAAAAGTTTCCACTAAACACACAAAATCAAAGGATGTAACAAAGTTAACAAAATCTGCATCATTCATTTTCGACAAAAGACCACATACATTCCAATGTAGAAAGGATACAGTGTTCACAAGATTGTCTAGATTTCCAGAGTTTTCACTCAAAAAACTATCTCCATCTTGTCACTCACATAACTTTGATCATCTATTCGCACATAATCATAGTGACTGTCATCAGTTTCATTGATTACTTACTATTGTTTTCACAAAAACCATCGCGTTTACGTTTGTTTTTAAACTTATTTACATTCCCCACAATCACAGACTTACCACTTCTATCATCCTCGCCAAAATATCTTTCTTCATCACGTGCTTGTGATCCACTATTTTCATTTTCATAGGCACAATTATCAACCACACAGTCAGCTTTTATTTCCATTTGTTCCCCATTCATGCAGTCATCCTTACGTATCGTTTCATTCCCATCAATGTAATCACCGATCTCATGACCATATTCGTCTGTTACATTTACACAGCCCCCATTGTCATTCACACACTTATCATCCTTGACAGTTACATTTACTGACGTACTGTCGCAATCACTTGCAATGCAGTTTTTAACCACACTGTCATTATAACTGGCAACCCTCAACGTGTTGCAAACATGAACAATATTACAAGGAGAGTGTATTTGGGAACATCACATAAAATAGAACAGTTATTTCCGGTATCATCATATGAAGTGGTCTTTCTTTTAGTATTCTCGTCATTGTTGTCATCGTCATTTACAACACAAGAAACACAATCATTTGACACATTACACATGACATGTTCATTTGACACATTGACATATATGAGGGCATCCAAGTGCGCAGGCTGTCCAACATTCGAGTCATGCCTGTTCTGCACGAGCGTGTCGCACGCCGGTTTCAACTCACACGGTTCGCTGACCCACTAAATCTTTGCGCTCATGTGTTTTCTGCTCTGACAGCGTGCGGTGTCCTTTTACTTTTGTTACCACATAAACGTTTGGAATAAGATAGACTTAAACCACAGGGCCGGCCGGACCGTTATTGAAGTGGGACCAGATTTTCGCTGCCATCTAGACCATATTTCATTTCTTCAATGACAAGGTGGTCGTATATCATTGACACCTTCTTGTTTTGGTTTCGGGGCTGACTTTAAGTGAGGCGATAATTTTCTCCTTATTTCTCTCACTTCGAAGGAAAAGTCTTCTCCAATGAAAAGCTGGGTACCCTTTAACTTCTGTTTTGCACGCAGGATCCTCACTTTGTCTTTCAAACAACAATGCTGATGACGATAAATCATGGTGAATGACAGTGAATAATGATGATGATAATGATGACGATTGTAATACATAATTTTACGTCAGCATCTGTTCCTTACAAAACAAACAAAAAGGTAATTTATCTGAGGTGATGAATATTATTTCATGTGTGCGGTGCACCATTTTTATATATAGTTTATGGTTTGCTTCTCGACTCCATATCACTCTATATATGGTTTAAAGGTTTCACCGTCAAGTGATTGCATGCGTGTTGTGTATGTGATTTAGCAGTTACCTTACACTCTTTCACCTTGACTACCAGGACTTAGAAAAGCGAGGCAAGTTTTCTCATAGAGTGGGGAAGTCCCCCACATTATCATTTATTACAGTGAAACGTGAATTACAGACACAAATAGAGGTGTGCAGTCGATGTTACATGTCAGTTAATAAGTGGGCAAACTGCAGGCAGAGATTGAAACAAGAACAAAGACATAATTACTATGTCGCCGAATGAAAGGGTATTCAAATTACGAAACAAACACAATGCATTTCGACCTGTTTGGTCTTCGTGAGGCAAAACAAGAAAGATTCAAAACATTGAAAACGAACGACAACCAGACAGCAACATATCTACCTTTTTCATCAGTTCGAAGAGCTAAGTGACTGTTTATTCATTCTTCGTTTTCGTTGTCTTGAATGTTATTTGTCTTGCCTGATGAAGACCAAATAGTTCGAAAAGCATATTGTTTGTTTTGTAATTTCTTTATTCTTTCGTTCTGCGATGCAGTAAATTCTGTCTGTGTTCTTGTTTTAATGTCAGTTTCACCTGGTCCAGACGTAACAGGATGATGTCATTAGATACTACCGTCTAAACTGATCAGAAACTAATCATTGACAGGGAAAGACTGCTACTGATCTATCTGATGACTTTCAAAGAGGACAGGGCTTGTTTTCAGTTATTCAAAAAGTGTACCAAAGTGTTATATTACTGTGGTGATTACAGGATCCGATGTCTGTGCAACCGGCGCTTTACGTTGCCTAAATTGTTTGGTACTCTTGTAAAGATTATGCGCGCGCGCGCGCACACACACACACACACACACACACACACACACACACACACACACACACACACACACACACACACATATACGTGTGTGTGTGTGTGTGTGTGTGTGTGTGTGTGTGTGTGTGTGTGTGTGTGTGTATTACTTGGGTATTACGGTGTTCGACAACATATCGTTAAATCTGTTTTTTTTTTTCTTTTTCTGGGGGGGGGGGGGGGGGGGGGGGGGGGGGGGGGTTAAAAGATAGATCCGTTCGACGGTTTAAAAATTATTGTGTTATATTTATGACTACAGATTTTCACTATATTTGTACGTCATGTAAAGAGAAAAACAAAGGACAAGAAGGGTGTTCTTGCCAGATTCGTTACGATTAAAACGACCATTCCGGTCCCTGTGAATATGTTCTTCCTAGCTGTGCTACATAGTGTAAATGGGAGAGTTTTAGTATTCTGTAAGTTTGTCTGTCATTACGTAGAGACTTACAACCACGATAAGAATGACGATTGGCTGCTAACGACACTTTCCATCAATAAACGTAGACATAAGAACACATTTTTCACATATATGCCTCCACATCAGGTCAAGAACAAGGCAAATAACAGAATAATTTGCCTCA
>JADBJO010004606.1:140000-150000 GCA_016801955.1 Conus betulinus
TACTCGTTTTTGTTTTGCGTGTAAGGCAAGTAAAGGGAATGGGAACAGTATTTTTGAACTAAGCGGGTGGGAATGGTAGCGTAGGAAAGGATGTTATATACGGAAGTTTTCCCGACTGTTTTTTCCCCCCCGTGTGGGTCAGTCTTTGTTATAAATATATGTGCCTCTCTAACAATGTGAGCGATTTGATAAACCCATTACTTCCTGATACCTTGTTCATTTAATCATTATTTATCTTCCTTATACTTTATTTTTATCATACTTTAATGAATCAATGTATCAAGTCGTATGTGTACCCCCCTCCTTAATGGCTAGTTAAGCTGAAGGCAATAAATCGTCAAAGCGTCAAAGCGTCAAGCGTCTCTCTCTCTCTCTCTCTCTCTCTCTCTCTCTCTCTCTCTCTCTCTCTCTCTCTCTCCACCCTTCTGCAAAGTCCAGGAGGAGGCCGTTTCTGTAAACCATATTTATTTTCATTCCCTAAACCCCATCTTTCTTATCTCCCTACTCCTCCCCCCCCACCCCCTCTTTTCTTTATCCTTCTTTCACCCTACTCCCTCTCCCTTTTTTCTTTGTTTTTGCTCTTTGTGTGTTTCTGTCAACAACCAATGATCTACTGCTCAAGTTCATTTAGTGTCTACAGAATCGACATATACATGTTATGTCTGCTTTTTTCATTATAACAAAACAGTTTCCAGCAAGCACATATTCCAATGCCCCACGAAAAATTGTAGCGCAATTTAAATGACATTTCAACTAACATTTCTGAACTAGTCTGTAATTTCATTAATTACAGACTCTCAATCGACACGGTGGAGGATTTCGAAAATATATTTTGTGGAAAGCTATTGGAATGTGAAGCTATCAAAATTGTTCAGCCGCAAGAATTTGTTCCCGCCAACGTGAAACAATTATACTTTTTAATCGGGTATGAAATATGTCGGCCATGCCTCTTTACATGTTACAAATCCTAAACACTCGTATGATTTAGATTTTCCCTAGATTAGATTGAACATGACATGCACACATATACATATATATGTACATATGTGTATGTACACATACATATACACACATACATATAAATACATGCACGTATACGTGTATACTTACCTACTTGTACATATAAGTCAACTGAAACAGAGAGAGAGAGAGAGAGATGAGAGAGAGAGAAAGAGAGGGGGGGGGGGGGGTCATCTTGGTAATTTGAATACGTTGCAAATATATGCCATTTACATGACAATAAACAATGGAATTATAATTATAATAGTTTGAATAAGTAATCTTGGTAGCAGCTTTTGAATGATGCCAAGAAATACTTTGTTCTAATGCCATCAGGAATTTCGTTCCATTGTTTACCATCTGAGTACATAAGAGAAGTCATATACAGATCACTTCTAGGACGGGGAAGTTGTATTCTCTCTTTGTCTCCTAGATTAGTCTTTCGGAGCTTTTCGTAGAGATATGATGGAGCAAGTCCATTAACTATTTTGTAGAAAAATACTGCTTTATTGAATTGACATCTCAATTGAAACGGAAGAATATGTAATGGTTTGTAGTCATAAATTAGTAGGGAAGATGGTTTTAGAAGTATAAGTTTGATACAACGCCCGTAAATGCTTTCTAAGGGTTTTAAGACAATTTTTATTGGCCATATCCCATGTTGTAGAGGCATAGTCGAAATCTGGTTGTACATATGCATGGAAAAATAATTTCCTAGTGTGTTGATTGAGAAAGTGTGTTTATTCTGTTAAAATGAAGAAATAATTTCTTAGAAAGTTTACGCGTGAGTGCAGAAATGTGTACTGACCAGGGAAGATTGTTGTCAATTGTTAGACCAAGCAGTTTGTGAGAGTCGACCTCTTCTTGAACACTGTCGTTTTATTTTCATTTTGCTTAAGTCAGTTTTGATGTTTTGGCGTTTTTGTCTAGTGGTAATTATCATTAACTTAGATTTCTTAGGATGTAGAGCCATATGATTTAGTTTACTCCATGTTTCCAGTTTTGTAAAGTCGTTTTGTGTATCTGCAAGCACTGAATCGGTGTTTTTGTTTTTGTTATGCATTGTAGTATCATCTGCAAATAGTTCACAATCAGATAAGACTTTATCGGAGGATCGTTTATATAGAAAGAAAATAAAACTGGTCCTAGGACTGACCCTTGGGGGACACCATAGTTTACAGGTTGAAAAGATTATTTTTACAATCCTGGAAAACTAATTGTTGTCTGTTGGTTAGAAAGGATGAAATAAGATTTATTGCATCTTGTGATAAACAATATAATTTCAGTTTTTTAATAAGGAGATTGTGGTCAATGGTATCAAATGCCTTAGTAAAGTCAACAAACACTGCCCCAGTAACAAGATCGTTATTAATATTTGTTCTACTAGGTTTGACAGCACAGTGTGACAAGAATGATTTTTTTCTGAAACCACTTTGGTTTGGATGAAACAAATTATATTCATCAAAATGGGACCGAATCATTTTCTTTAAATGCTTTTCTAATGGTTTTGACAGAACAGAAAAATGTGATATGGGCCTGTAGTTTCAAGCATCATTTGGGTCACCAGATTTAAAGAGAGGAATCACCTTGGCATCCTTAAAAGCTTGAGGAAAATGACACTTTTCAATACACAGATTACAAATATAGGTTAAATGTTCCGCAATGATCGGTGCTGCCGTTTTAAGTATTCGATTGTCCAAAATCATCCAATCCGCGAGTTTAGACTGACTTAAGGAACATAATTCATGGTATACTTCATGCACACTTATTAATTTAAACTTAAGAAAAGATTTTACATTTTTCAACGCACAAAAATCTTTAAGTGACAACAAATTAATCTGAGTGTAGTCTTCCTTGACAATCGAATCAGAAACGGTTGAGAGGTGATTGTTCAATTCGTCGTTTGATAGGTTTGTAGACTGAGTGTTTTAAGATGCTTTGTTTTTTCCTGATAGTTGATTTATTGTTTTCCATATAGATTTAGTGTTAGATTTAGAAGCGATTAATTCGCTAAAGTATTTCTTTTCAGCAGCTCTTTTCATTGAGTTTACTTTATTCCGTTGTTTCTTGAAGTTTTCATCATTTCCTGTTTGCTGAAGTAAATATTTATGGTTATTTCTAGCTGCGTTAATTTCTTCATTTAACCATGGAGGTTTGTCTGTGAGTTTTATTCTTTTCTTTTTGCATGGAGCATACTTTTTGAATACCGCAAGGAACGCATCACACCATGTATTCACAGCTTCGTCTGGGTCCCTATGCTGATATAAATCTGAAAAGTTTGTGTTCATTAGATCGACCAAAAAGAGATCTGGACTGAAATTTTTGGAACTTCTGTAAAATATATATTTATGGTAGGATCTAGGAATTTTCACGCCTTTCTTACACCAGGTTAGACAAACTGGAAAGTGATCGCTCAATCCAAAAATAGGTACAGATGTTTCTACAATATTAGACGAATTTGTAACGTAGATATGATTAATCAATGTTTCAGAGAGAGAGAGAGAGAGAGAGAGAGAGAGAGAGAGAGAGAGAGAGAATTTGATACTTGCATGTGCATAATGTGTCTTTAAGACACTCGTTAAGACTTAAGTCAACACTAGGTAAAACAGAGCAGCCGGTTGTTCCATGGAGACTAACAGCTCAAAGATAACACTCTCTCTCTCTCCCGGTCCTTCGCCCAGAAACTTCAATGAAGTGTAAATTGGCAATTTAAGCCGACTTTCCACCCTTGGGGGGATTTCAGTTATACCTGTCAGTATTTCAGTGAACAACTCTATTTGCTCTGCCTGGCAACCCTTTTTATCAGCCCAGTCACGCAGCAGAAAATCTTGCAGGTGACAACAGCAACCCAACCATCACAAATGAAGACAATTTGCTTTCCACTGTCTCCTTTCCTCATCTGAAAGCCAACACGGGAATCGTGTTAATCACGCAATGACTGCGTAGGCTGACCTCTCCTTTTCTTTTTCGTATACTTCCATTTTATTTGTATGTTCGGCGAACAAAATGTGTGCTGGAATTAAGGGTGGGAAATGGTTACTCGCGGAATTATGTTTCCAGATGTGGAGACAGAAGACAGAACACAGGTCGTGTAGGGGAGGCTGGTTATTCTTTTTCTTAAGTATCCATGCTCATATTCATCTTGTGTACTGTCAGGTGGTCGGTAAGACCATGGCTATTAAGCAATGAGAGAGAGAGAGAGAGAGAGAGAGAGAGAGAGAGAGAGAGAGAGAGAGAGAGAGAGAGAGAGAGAAGTGGAATCATGGAACCAAAAAGTTCTATCTGAAACCAAGATCTGTTGAATACATATGCAAATCCAATTTTTTCTATTCATTCCCGTTCAAAAGGAAATGTGACCCTATCCAAAGCAGCTCCCTTGATGACTCCAAGGAGATGTGAGTAGGCTAAAATGTTGGATATCATAAAAACACCTTGAATACAAAAGAAAAATGAATAAAAATGCTTACCAGTAGCAATGAAGGCCTCACTGCAAGGTTGGCAGCGTGGTCCTTCGTCAGCTTTGAAACGGAAGAAATGAGTAAGAAAAAAGTGATTTCTCCATGACCTGCTTAGTAGGTCCACAGCTTCTTGTACAGTTTCATTATGAAGTAATTTCTTAAGACCGGTATGAAACACAACAAAATCCGTTTCGGATCTTTCATTCGTGATTTTTAAAAAAAATATAGCTGTACGTTGGCTCCCCAACAACAATAAACCTGCAGAACATTGTACCAGGTGGACAAAGAAGACGGAGACAGAAGAGGTGAAGGAAGACAGTAACATCAGATAAAGGACAGGGCTTCCTGCCGTCTTTTAGAGATATGTAGAGAACCGCAACAAATACTTTGATTTTACCAGAACATCGGGATTACGAGGCAGACGATGATCATAACAGTACCTTTCTCTAAAATATGCGAGTAAACACATGTAGCGGTCAGTGCATTTATGGCGTTCCTCTTCGTGGCAAACTGACTAGCGACTCTCTTTCTCTAGAATGGCACCATGAACATCAATCCAGGCCACAGCGATGTTATAATCGTCCTTTGAAGTGCTGCACATTTCACGAAATTCAGGAGCAAAATTACCAGAAGATGCATGTTTTCAACAAGGAATGACTTCTGGAGCAGAAACAGAATCAGACCAGACCAAAGAAGTCTGCTGGTGTGACTGATTCACCAAATGTAGGGCGCTTAACATGTGTTGAACTAAAGACATTCTGTAATTAAAAGAAGAACAGCTGACGTCGAGTAATGAAAACAATAATAGAACTGATAACCGTTCACTGGGTAGAAGTGAAAAAAAAAAACTTGAGTGGTGAACTATTGATAAGCGAAAGATTTCAAGCATAGTTCTATTCACATATGCTCTGGATGTAGTACAGACAAAAAAAAAAAATGCATGGAACGAATAGTACATATGAATATTTGATAACATAACTGCAGTTCGTTTATTGAATAACGGTAAACATCATGATCATGTTTCATTCCAATAAAAAAAAGACACAAACAATAAACAACATGAAGATTTTCATTCCCATCGTTTGTCTTATAACAAAGGAATGAAAATATGACTGAAAATTTCAAAACTCAAAACTGGCATGAATTTGATATATGATTAGAAAGGAACCGATCGTAGATCGGAGCAATCAAAATGAAAGTAAAAAAAAAAAAAAGAAAGGTTGGTACATGCTGTCCCATCCGGACTTTCTATCATGTTTTATTCTCTCTACACAGTCTAAAAAAGAAAACCACTAGTCAACTCATTTATCCACCTTTAATTCGACAGAAATTGTCTGCTATTCCAATGGAAGCACTCAGCGGTGCTAATTATGTTATCCTTAGGTCAACAATGATGGAGCACACACACACTTACTAATGGCATCTACATCACCCGGAACTCTCAGGAACGCGCTGATTGGGATGACTATTTACACACCCCTTATGCTTGACCGCACCAGGTGTGTGCAGAAAATGTTCCAGTACTCGCTCTAAAGGCTGTTTAAACACCACTGCGTGCCAAGTGCTTTGCACAAAAAATGGAAAAAGAAACAATATTTCAGGGTGTTCAAGTCCCTTGGGCATTCTGACATTTCGCCACTCTCAGATTTTGACGGCCATTTTGTCAAGGTGACTAGCAGCCTGAAACGTCATAGGAAAGAGAAAAGAACAAAAACTAATGTCAACGTTTCCTCCCATGATTTTTCCCAGTTTTTTTTTTTTGGGGGGGGGTCATGTGTCCCTTTCATACTTTAGCCTGCACCTTCGTGCAAACAGTGCTACAATGACCGGTGTGCCAATAACGCGTTGTGCTGGACCAGTTGGATTATAATGAGGTTGTGTCACCGCCCATCACAAATGACAAGGCGGAGAGGCTGACTACAGGACATTTACAAACAATTGGGAGATCAGGACAACTACACACACAGTACGACTGCGCACGTGCTCTCTATATCTGGATCGGCCTGGGTGAACACTAACAGGACCCCAAATACCCAGTACTGTGTAAAAAAAAAAAAAGCGAAAAAAAAAAAAAACCGCTCAGACATGATAATCCCTTTTAAAAGCAATTTCATTTTTGGGCATATGTTCACAAACTTCTTGGTTTGCAACCACAATACGCATTATCTTGCTCATTTATCATAACGTCGTAATTTCATCGTTCTGTATTTCAGAAATGAAAGAAATTTGTTTATATATTGGTAACATGTCACGTGGTCAGCAAATTCGTTTACCGCAGTTGTAACTGTGTTCCCGTTATAGTTAGCGAATTCGTTTACCGCAGTTGTAATTGCGTTCCCGTTATTTCTTTAATTTTTAAATAAACCTGATATTCTGTGTGCTTTTAATACGTTTAATGTAACTATTGTAACTTTATAGCTGTTAAATTCAGAAGTTTACGGTAACCCTCGTAACTTTATAGCTGTTTGTTTCAGAACTAGTAATTTGACATCATGTACGTTTACGTGTTCACTAAAACGATTTTGTTAAACCAAAATAAAACAAAACAACACCCTAACCCATCCCACAAACTCGACCTGTCTGTTTTAGAATTTGCCAAATCAATTGTGATTCATCATGAATCTTAGGCCCCAACAGAGATCTATGATCCATATGTACAATTGTACTACAGTTGTCCTACACCAGGCAGACATGGATAATCATACAAGGATAGTAGGGGTCGAGGGCTATACTAACATCATTCTGACTCCACCAGTATAACACATTCCGAAGAAAGCAATGTTTCTTGTTCGGCGCTGGTGGGGTGGGTTAGAGGGGGGTGAGATGTGGGGTTGGGGTGGAGGGATCGGTAGAACGGTGGAAAGAAAGAAAGGAGGTCAAACTTCCAACTTTTATCGCTAATTCAGTGCTTTCCCATTAAGTTAACGAAGCATATAAGTCGCACTGAAATGGATTGGATCACTTGCTCGTAGTTATCAACAAAATGTCTGACGTTTGTGTCTATGAAATGATTTAACGTTCTTTGAAAAAGGAAAGAAGAAAAGAAAGAATTACCTGCATCACATTCTTTGAAAGTCATACATCTGAGCGTTCTTAGTAATATAGCCGCTCGGCCGGGGAAGGTAAAACAGATGAATGTAGATGAATAGTGAAATGGCTGATTTTGATGAAAAATAAAATGGTAAGAAATTTCTGGCAAATAAAATGGCTGCTCGTTCTTGAGAAGTAAAATTTGTTGGACGCTAATGAGAAGTGAAAGGGTTACAGTGTGTGGAACGTGAAGTGGCTGCACTGTCATGGAAAGTGAAGTGGCTATACACTTTTTTTTTTTCATCTGGATACTGAAATGATTTCACGTTGATGAAAAGTGAAACGAATGGAAGTTCTTGAATAATTCATTGTGAAAAGAAATGGCCGGACTTTTATGAAAAATAGAACGGCTGTTCGCTCTTCGAAAGCGAAACAGCTGAAATCTTATGGAAATTGAAGTGGCGGCAATGTTCGTGGAACGTAAAACAGAATAAATGTTCTTGGAAAGCAAAATGACTGCATGACCTCGAAAAGTGGTATGGGTAGCACGTCTTCCGGTGTGGTGGTTTGTGAATGTTTGGAAAGCAGAACAGTTGAACGGTCTTGGAAAGTGAAATAAATGGACATTCTGGGAAACTGCAGTTGCTGCACTTTCACGGGGAGTAAACATTTCAACATGTTTGTGAAAGCGTAATAACCTGGTGTTGACGTGAAGAAAGATGGCTGTTTATCTTTTCAGACCTGAAAAGTTTAACGTTCTTAGAAAATGAAAAATGGCTGAATGTTGAAGGAATTAAAATGAGTGCATATTCTTGGAATGTAGAAATGGCCGTGCATCCTTGCACAGTGAAGTGGATGCACATTTGTAGAACGTTGAATTGGCTGCAGTTTCTTGGGAAGTAAAGTGGGTGGATATTAATAGAAATAAGATGCCTGCACTTTCTTGGAAAGAAAGTTAAAAACCCATTCCTAGATATGAACTGGCAGAACTTTAATTAAAAGTGAAATGGTTTCCATGATTGTGGACAGCAAAATGGCTGCATGACCTTTCAAAGTCAAAGGATTGTACTTTTTTGAAAGTACAATGGCGGTATAATATTGGAGAGTGAAAAGATTGCCCGTTCACAGAATACGAACTATATGCATATTCTAGTTGTAGTCAGTAAAATGGATGTATATTCATGGAAAGTGAAATGGCTGAACGTAGAAGGAGAACGAAGTGACTGGAGGTCCTTTGACAGTGAAAAAAAGTTGTACACTTATGGAAAGCGAAATGTCTGAAGATTCTTCGAGACAATGTGGCTGCAAGTTCTCGAATAATGAAATGGCTGAACGTTGACGGAAATGAAATGACCGGAGGATCTTGGACAGAACAGCCAGTAGTTGATGGCAAATCAGATGATTGGATTTTCTTTGGAAGTGAAATGGCTGGAGTTTAAGGAATGTAAAATGATTAAACATCTTGGAAACAGAAATAATCAAACGTTACTGGACAGTGAAGTGAAATGGCTGAATGTTCTTGGAAAGTGAAATAAAGATGCTTTTTTGACATATTAAGTCGCTGGACATTCTTGGACAATGAAAACAACGCATGTTCATGAAAAACAAAGTAGCTGCATTTAAATCGGATACCAAAAACTGCACGTTGGTGGAATGGTTGCACGTTGATATACATAAGAAAATGGCTGGATGATCGTGGGAAATGAAATGGCGGCACGTTTTTGAGAGGTGATATAGCTGCACGTTCATTGAATGTCAACTGGCTGCACTTTCTTCAATAGCAAAATGGCGGCTGTTCATTAAAAAAAAAAAAAAAAAATGAACGTACATGAAGAGTCATGTAGGTAGACGTTCATGGAATTTCAAGTGGTTGCACGTTCATTTAAAGCGTAATGGCTGAATGTTTGTGGACGATTAAATTGCTGGACTTCAAAGGGAGTTAAATGGCTGCACTTCAAGGCAAGTTAATTAGCTGGGCGTCCCTTGAAAGTCAAAACGCTGGACGTCCGAGGAAAGTAAAATGGCTGGGAATGAGGATGTTTGCTGAAAGCAAAATGACTGAATATTTCTGGAACGTGAACTGGCTGAACGTTTGTGGAAAAGTGATGAAAAGTATGATGATGTGATAAGCATATAAAGTAAAATGGCTTGACGGTTGGCTAAAGAAAAAATGGTGAATATTCGCAGAAAGTAAAATAACTGGACAGTCGCAAAAAAAAAAAAAATGAAATGGACAGACGTTCGTTGAAAATAAAAGGCAATAATTTGGGACGGTAAACTGCATAGGCTATAATGAAAAGTAAATTGACCGAAAGATTTTTGGAAACATTGTCACAGATCACGAAATGGAATTATTTAGTATTGTTGGATGATTCAGCTCTATATATATGTGTGTTTGCTTAGGATGTATTCTCTTCAAGGAGACATTCGTTTACCAGACGACGTGCACACAGTCGACGGGAATACTTCGGGAAGTTTATTTCGCGTTCCAGGTCTATCTACAAAGTGCATGA